>PNEQ01081017.1:0-43329 GCA_003012365.1 Medauroidea extradentata
ATATATATATATATATATATATATATATATATATATATATATATATATATATATATATATATATATATATATATATATATATATATATATATATATATATATATATATATATCTTGAAAAATGTTAATGGCGGTAAAAGAAAGTAGTTGTCTACGTATACACGTGTTTCATTTTTTGCAGTATAAAGTAATAGTGAAATGTTGGAATGAATGACATTGGCCAAAACTCATTCTGAACAAATGAAGAAAGACCTATGACATAACTTCGAGTGAAATATACGTACGACAACAACGTAATTTTTCGCGCACAATTTTTTGTAAGCTGATTATGTTATTCATCCATATCTTAATTATAGTTTTTACTCAAATACTTTTGTCTAATCAGACTCACGTTCCACAGATTTCAACTTCTGTTGCGGTGACTTCACGAATTTTTTCAAGCAATAGTCCAGTTTCATTCTAAACAAAAAAAATATGGATGTAGTTTTAAAAAAAATTACCGAGTCAGTGACGACTTAAATTACATTTTTTGTTTCTCCGAAAAGAAAATTATTTCATGACTTATGATGCACTTTAATTAATAGTCCATTCAATCGTGAAGTTAAGAAACAACCGCGTATTGCTGAATGTAAATGTATATGACGGAAATAAAAATTATAAGAATATTAATTTTTCCGAAACTCACTATGAAGAATTTTACATTCTGAATAGAGCACTGGCCATAGGTTATCTTCATGTGCATCATATCACATACAGCACGCTGGGATTAAATGGGTTAACGGCTTTCCAAAATCACATTATTCTGCATAAACTACTTTATTTATATTTTCATTCGCAATCCTGTCTAAAACATATCAAACTGACGCACTGTAAGGGGGAGACCTAGGTGCAAAATTTTATTTATCGATTTTTTGTATTAACTTCTGTTTTAAAATATTTTTGGTATATGTGGCATTGATGAGGCATAGAAAATCTTTGTGATGAATTTAGCAAATCAAATTAGTGCTATATGTTCATCTTATATTGCACTAGTACTAATTTTTTAAGCTAACCTATAATTCCCTTGCAATGATTTTCAATGATAAATCAATGAAAGTTTTTATCATTTTTATTTATCTCAATAAGTTTAGGAAGAATATATTCGATGTTTTGTGAAAGAAACTATTTCGATATTAAAATTTGAATAAACGTTACGGATTAAAAACAAAAATACAAGAAAATTATTTAATACTCCCCTTAGTGATGACCTGAACATAACCCTATAAGTCATGCTGATCGGTGACATATAATTATGTTCTACTCAGGAATAGAATTCTAAGAACTTAACACTTATGTATACCGACTTCTTTAATGGCATTAATAACTTGACGGAGAGTCGTAAAAAAAGATGCAGGAAATTTACGTAGAGATGACTTTATCTAAATACGTCGCATGACAAAGACAAAGTACAGACAAAAAAGCTGCACACCAGTTCAAATATTCCAAAATAGAACACGGCGTGAAATACAATCTTCATTTCTGTCGTCCCTGGCCTTTTCCATTGCCATCTTTGTAATATAGTTTCTGTTATTACATGCTATTATTGAAAATACGAAACAAAATTACATATGTGTGAATTAAATGCGTTTTCGCATATACGTAAAACTAAAAAATGCATTGTTAATTATTAGGGTGTCCACATAAAATTAATAATATTTTTTCCTAACATTCCCTGACTAAAATTTCATATTTCCTTAACTTTATTAAAAATTATTTGCTGAAATTCAGAATTGCTGACAAAAAATATTAAAGAATTTGAAACTTTTATTACATTATACATATTGAATTTGAAATACGCCTTGCATACACAATTTCATAGCATGTATGACTATACACTAAAATACCAGCTGTAAAAAAAACGTGTCTACAAAGCGGACGATGGCAGGCCGATGCATGAAATTTTCTCCTCAATAATCAATGGAGAATTCCATTAATTTTCCACGATTTCAAGCACAACCCATCACTTTTCTTGGATCCTTCCTGATTTTACAGAATGTGACACCCTTGTTGCATTTATTTTACGATGCATAAATGGTCACTCTGTATGCCTTCAACTCTGGCAACTCTTCAGTAAGAGTTTGTTTGTCATATTCTAGTTGCGAGAACCTGGCAGCTATAGCATGCGACGGGGGCGTTTCACGAATGCCGATTGCCGAACCTAGGGAGGGTAGGTGTTCGCTCTACCCTCACTCCCCCATCCACTGGTCCCTGGGGTGGCGCCACGGGGATGATTGCGGCGATCCCAACCCCTTCCCATTCCAATCCTCCACCCAGCATCAGCAAGGTTCTCGGGGATTATTACCGTGGGTCTGCGAGCACCTGTTTCGTCGCACGTGCGCGCCGTCACTTCGGGCGCCATATTGCTCGCCTCCTCCTGGGGACGGAGGGAGGGAGGGGGGAGGGTTATAAATGAGAAGGAGGGTGTTATAGGTGCTCACCTTCCCCAGACAACCATCCCCTGAACAAGACAATATTCCCCTCGCAACTACGAACCACCCGTTTGCGATTAACACCTACCTACCTGAGCAAACGCATTCGCGCAGCTAAGATAATGCATAACGCAGCGCATAAGCAATGACTAAACATGAGTGCAGTTGTTTAATTATGTTCGCAATAGCGTAGGTATGCATTTTAGACATCATGTTTGTCGCAACAGAACATTTCATCCACCAACGTATATATTTGTTCATATGTGAGTGATACCCTGATTAGAAGACTGCTACAGCTTTTTCACGTTAAAGTATGCAATTTTAAGCACGTTATGAATTTTTCTTTTCAAATAAATTCTGAACTTATGCAAGTGGCTAAGCGCCATTTCTAATAAGCTTTAAGTTTATTATAAGTTCAAAGTTTAATTTTTTTAGATTAATTTTTAAGGTAACGCTTTCAAACAAAAGATATTCAATGCAACATTTTTTGAAGAATTTAGCCTATCCAAATTTGGACAATTATTTTTTACTTTTTTTAACTGAGTGCTTAATATAAAAAATCCAATTCTAAATTTAACAGATGAGAACATCCCTGATCATTTTAGACATTTTTAACATGTTGAACCCCTTTTTAATATTTAAAAATAATTTTTGGTAATTTCTGATTTTATTTTAATTTTTGAAAACGTAATATATTTCGCAAAATATACACGAGAGAATAATTGTTTAAAATAGTACTCTCTTTTACTATAATCCTACGAAATTTAACAGAGAACACATTATTATTTCCTTAAGGTTATTTCAGTGAGAAAAGTTTAATTTAAAAAATAATTCCCCAATTATTGCCGTATATGTAAGCTTAATTCCAGAGCTCTAATGTGAGGTATCAATCCTCGAATAAAATTTTCTATTTACGGATCTTAGGAAATTTTTTATTAAAATTACTAATAATTTGAATTGTAAAAGCTTACTGGTATTTTACACACGTCTTCAACGAATTTTAGAGTTATATAATCTGGTTGCTTTAAAACAACCAGAATCTTTTTGCGATTATAAAGTAATTCCGTCGGAATTATGCAAGATGTTATGGATTTATGAGTTTATCATAGGGTTGCGTATGTTACCAGAGCTACTGAAAATTAAAAGCCACTACATGATCCCACCATATTGTTGAGTCATACTGTATATGAAAGAAGGTCGGGGTGAATTTTGGGCCGGCTGCTTGACTAGCGTGGCAAGCCTGTCGCTCTATGGCCCAAAGAATGGATGAGTTGTGATGAATGATGGAGCAGCGACGGAATGAGAGAAGTGGAGGAAACGGAATTTCACGAGAAAATACGCCGACCAATTGCAACGTTCGTAACGTTTCACACATGTTCGAAATAAACTGGATGGAACCCGCCGGGATTTGAACCCGGATCGCCTAGGTAGGAGGTGAGATGTCTGAACCCACAATTGTCAGAGCTACTACTATAAACCGTAAAACAACTTAAATATGCAATAAACAAGTACTCCACATTTATCATGAGACCCCCATTTAATATTGGCTATATATTATTTGTATTGACACTAGTAAATCGCGGGAAAAGATAATTATTTGCTAGACTCCAACATACTATGTATAACACTGAAGGTTCTGCACCTATATCGGTTATAGTTTATATGAAGCACTTTGTCACTCTTCAATAGACCCAATTATAACTGTACAGTTTTAATACAGAACGTGTGTGATTTGCCAGAAAACTGTTCACATGTGTCACGTTTGTATACTACAGTTTATTGGAGACTATTAAAAATAATTAATCGATTTTCCAGTGTCACTAATAATTTGGTGACTAAGAAACACAGTAAATATACTTCATTTCTCCAAAGATTTTTAGTCACTACGTTCACGGCACAGAACTTAGCTTGAAGACTGGATTTGTGGATTGATCTGAACTCACAATAAGTCTATGTTTTAGTAAACGTCATGCACATATCAAAAACGCAATTTATTTGTGACAATTATTCTTTGCTTAGTTGCATTTACAACCAATAATATCATAAATAATACGAATTCCTTATTGGTATCGCGGTCTAACTTAGCACTGCACAAATCATAAAATTAGATTGTTGCTGTAGCAAAATATTATAGTAAAATTTGTTACTGAAAGAGTTAAAAGTTGTCTGCTAAAAAACTGTACACATAGGTAGGGCCACGATTTTGTCGCGAAAAGATTTTTGCCCCACTCTGTTTCAGTGTGTCTCGTGCACATCGGCAGTTCTGCTTCATGGTTATTGGCAGCGTGTCTTTGTTCAGACATGTTTCTCATTTGACTGCACCAATCAGAATAAGATTATTGCGAGTCTGTACATCTATAATTTGCCAAGGCAAGTGAGAGAAAAATCATCCAACCACAGACAATGTACCAGAGCTGCAGGTATGCACATGACGCATCGGAACCAAACGTTGCAAAAATCTTTTCGCCATAAAATCGTGGCCCTACACATAGGTATGGTTGCTAAAAAAAAAAAAATGGCCACGCCCACAAACACAGCGGGCACACAGCGACTAAATTTTTAAGACATGTAAAACTGTTTAATAACATGTTACGTTTTCTTACAGCCATTTTGCAGAATATTTCGTCTAATAAGTTTGACGCAATTATTTCGCTTTAAGTAAATGTTCTGCGTACAGTACGATAAAGAGTTCCTTACATACTCTACTCAAACACGTAGCCATAGGTTGTGTACAATTCTAGTCACCGCCGTTATTGGTCCTTACCATACAAAACACATCCACTTAAATAAGCAACATTCATTATTAAAGAGGGCTCGTGACAAATGCTGTACATTTAATGCCCTAGTTACTTATATTTTTTTCTGCACATAAGTCTCCTGCGACTTTTTAACTAAAACAAAGCAATCTATGGAACAATCAAAGAGTACAGATAGTAAGCTATTCAAACGTTAACTTTTAATGTCAAAAAACACAATATATTTTAAAACGTTATTCTAGACAAGGTGGCTGTCGAAAAAAGGTCACTGTAAAATGAACAAACTATACACGGTTTTCAGCTAATGGAATATCGAGTTTACTTTGCTCTAAACGAGACTGGACGTTAGGGTTATGATACAGAAGAAAAATGGTTTCTCTCAACAACTTACAGATATTTTTATTTTTATTTACGAAGAACCGTTGATGTTGTGGAGTAACTGCGTGATGCTTGCCAGCACAAACAACGTCTGAAACTACAGTCTTGCAAGCTTTTCTTTCGGACGAGGTCTATCCCTGTCAATAACCGAGCATATACTATGTTACGTTTTAAGTATTAAAGACTAAATTTGTTGGTTATGCAATTTCATTGGACTACGAATAAACTACAGCGCAATCAACATGACAGCGGAAGTAATTCAATGACGCTTATTAAAGGCCTCGCTCTTTAGCTAATCAGTGGTTTCGAATTTTTTTTTGTAACGCAAATAAATAAAATAATATGTGTGTATATATATATATATATATATATATATATATATATATATATATATATATATAAATATATACACACAAAATTCCTTTGACAGTTTTAACACTTATATATCAATGTTTGTATATGAATTTTTTTGGTGCAATACACCAAACTGATTTTTAGATTTTTGTTGTGAAAATAAGCCAAAATGAAGCAAAATAATTTTTTGCTCGCAAACGGTACATTATTTTTAACAAACGCTCTGGAAAAATTGTGTATCGTATTTCTGTACACTGTCTCAAAATTTTTCAAAGCATTTGGTTAAAAAAATATTTGAGTTATTTTCAATTGTTTGAAATAAACGAGATATCATGGCCTTAAGGTGCGACTGCCTGCTTCACACTTAAAATGCATCGCAGTGTGTTCGTAAACAGGGTTTTCCTACGTAACAATTCCACGTGGGTCCATTGTGCCAACGTACGAAAAGAAAATGCACTTCAGACACGGTAGAAACCTCATTGTTAAGACATTAAGATCATTAAAAACGCTGTTTCTAAGCCCGCCATAATAGCTAAAAACGGCACTTTTAGACTGCCGTACTTCAAATCGTATTAACAGGATGTATGAGAAACTCAGATTGCGATGTGCACTGAACATCGCTATTATATGGTCACCGTTTTGTGTCCCATAGTAAAAACTGTTCGGCGGAAAGCTTTCACGCTAGTTCAGCGCTTGGCTCGTTGAGGCGATACGGTATATGATGCCCGTTTCAAGGTCGCCCTTATGTCTCTGTCATTTCTGAGCCTCTAACGCACAGGAAGGCGGCCCCCTTAAGGTTCCGTGTTTCCACTATTTTCGCGATATATCATTTTTAAGCCTAAACGAGAACAGATATCAAAACTCTATTTGGCAGTTTGTATACACTGATTTCTCACCACGCTGGCTATATTTTTGCAAGACAGCAAATACTGTGAATAAACTTAATTATGTAAGTTAAAATTACGGAATTTTTTGTTACTTGCCGTATTATTTAATACCATACAATTTTTTATTACTCATAAAAAATTAGCTATCATGGTGAAACACGTTTTTAACAAAACATTTTGACAGGATTGTGATATTTGCTCCTATTTAGGAGTGCGTGGTAGATAAATAAACGCTTACAACATCAATTGATATCTATACTTTTTTCAATGACAATCCTAGAAAATGGTATTTGCCAGTTTATGAGCAAGTATTTATCCAGAATTACTAATTCGTTACGCGTGATATCTTGCACCGCAATTAAATACACGAGGTTCCGGCGTCAGAGATTGTGCCTCAGAAGTTCGTAACACTGGAAACAATTTAGTTTGAAACGTTGGCTAGGATTGCTATTGTTTAATCTTCGCAAATTGGCTTCAAGAAATCTAAAGTTGTATAGATTAATGCTTTCAGCGTTGAATTATGTACCACGCCCTCTTAAGATTAAAAATTAACTATCACAAATACAGAAGAAAAATGTGAGCATTGCCATAATCCCTTTACTGGTCTGCGTTTCAATCATATTAATATATTGAAACTGGTTAGTTCTTACACAAACAAAAATAATTAAAGAGGTAAAGCTGTACACTCTAAAATGGAAACTCTGAATATTCACAGTTGGTCAGTAATTTTCCACAGAGTCAATTTACTGAAACTGCTCCTTCGGGAACTAGCGGAAAACTAGCGAAATAAACTCACTGATTGAATCTGAAATTTTTACTAGTTGAAAAAGTAACGATTTTTTTCTACAAGCACAAAAATGCGTAGTTTTACTTTAAATGTAGTTCTGCCGTTTTGTTTTTAAATTATATCTTTAGATTAAGAATAGCATACAACTAAGTTGAAAAATGAACTAGCGCACAAGTGCAACACCTTAACCACTAACCCAACATGAACACATTTTAAGAGAAGTTGCCATTTAAGCATGTTTTATTATTTTAACCAGTTATGTGTGTTACTGTTGTAAATGGTTTCCTATCTAGTAAAATTGCTGTTTGTATTAAAGTGTAAATTTTTCAAAGATTCATAATGATCAGTGAGCAACAGAGCAAAACTGAACATTACTAAAACCGAACCATATCCGCAACAAATCTACAACAATAATACTTATTACAATGTTGGTCTACTGTAAATATTAATGTACTCTATGAGTATCTTACTAAAACACACTATTTAAATTAAAATTCATAGCATGCTTGTTGTGAAAATTGTGATATGATGTTTATTACATGTAGACTGACAGCATGTGATAAATAAAGTTGATATGACATTTCCGCTACAGATTCAAACTACATTTTAAAATTATATATATGCACAATTTATATTGATTAATTACTGAAATATATATTCTCATTGAATCTGTTACCCGAATTTGCTGTTTTTTCTCACTTTTTTTTCAATAAAAATTGACAAGACCACATAGCTATTCGCTAGTGAAAAACCTTGCATTTTATAGAAACTGCGAAAATTCCAATGATCATTGTTTAGATTGTAATGCTGAACACAAAATATCAGACATGCTTAAGAAAATAGGTTATTCTGGATATTGTGAATTCTAGAGTCAGGGATGTAATATTTAGATCTTCTTTACAGTTATTTGTTTGGTATACGTAATGGAGGGTGTAAAAAAGATTTTGTTTGTGTACAGATACAATATTAATAAAAATACAAGGTACTACCGAAATGTCCGCAGTGTAAACATAATGAAAGAACGAGGAGGCCAGCGTAACCTCGATACATCTCCTGGTTTTCTGTGAATCAGTCTTTAATCATCAAAGTTTTTTCTGATGAACAATTATTCCATATGCAAAATAGCTAAATACGCTGAAAAATATAACGGGCGTACATTTTGGAATGAATTTTTCTTGGAAAAGCCTGAAATTAAAAATCTAAACGAAGGATTTAAACGTAAAACAAGGTTTTATATTTAATAACACTTCAAACAGTCTCGAATTCGCGCACACTCCCTCACACGTACGAATCGGTAACGACATTTGAAAGTATAATAACGGAGGTCTTGGGGAAAATCTCGTGCCATTTACAAATCACGTTTCCTATTTTTCTCCCTCCCTTGCCCCTCAACAACATTTAGCAAGGAAGCATTAAAAATTAATCCCACATCAAAATGGGAGCGAGCAGCACTCTAGGAAAAAAAATTTCTTCCCTCTCTCTTGCATAATTGAGTTATTGAAGTTCTGTCGGTTATATTTTTCCCCTTCGCCCATTTTAATTCCGAAGTGAACGCCGTCTACCGTAAAGAATTTTTAGTCCACCAACTAAATAGAATCAACATGGGGTGCGTGAGAAAGTTTAGGGGTGGGAGGGGGTTTGAAGACACGAGGGAGTGAGCTTGAAAGCCGTCGGAACTGGCAAAGAAGGAGAGAGGATTTGCCGTATTTGTGATGTTAAATTCGATTGAAGTGCATTTACATAAACGAGGGTAAAATGCGACAGAGGTGAGGGGTAGGTAGCTGTAAAGAGGGGTGGTTTTCTTCTCAGTCAAATGATTCAGTTTAGCCCTGGTTGAGAGAGGGCGAATGGCGAATGAACGCAAGGTCTGGGTTGAAGAGGAAAAGCTCTGTAGAATCTCGAAGGGGTTGAAGATCCCTCCGTTCAGTAATTCCGTAATACCCACGAAAAAGTACATTGAGCATCGCTTATAGTCGGTTAAGAGTTTATACCTCGTATCAGATTAAGAACAAAAACAATGCCATCCTGATTCCTTGTAATAACAAATACCGTAAACTTTGACCATTTTCGGGGTTACTTTGACAATTTAACATATTAGTTTTTGGGTTTTCTGGTAAATAAACAGATAATCTGAGCCGAGTATTTTAAATAATTCCTTTCATCCTTATAGATTATGTTTGAAACTTTCGTCATTAAATAACATAAAAACCAAAATTTTGAGTCGTCAAAGTTACCCCGCTAGGTCAAAGTAACTTCGGTTTACGGTATTTTATTTATTTGCGTCTTTTAGGCGCAGGTAAGGTACATTTGTCTTGTCTTCCACTGGACCAATTAATCTGTTTACACTTTCAGGAACATAACCACATAATAAAAAAGCAAATTGTTGAAATACGGATACACTTAAAACTAACGATAACAATACAACACAAGTTATCTCTCTACTTACAACATGTCTGAAATAGTGAGAGGTAGTAATTGAACAGATTAACTGACAAGTAAGAAACGATTGCGTACGGTAAGAAAGTTCAGGGGCAGATGAGAAGGGGGTGGAGAACGGAAATTAATTCACACACGCACACAAACATACATTAAATTAGACAAATCTACTCTCTAAAACACATTCACTCGTACACACAAACCCATGAAGATAAATGTGCTCACGGAAGCACGCACATGTATACACGAATACATTCAATTTACGAACTACTAACCATACGCATCTGGCTCACTGTGGCGAGTAAGGTAGTATTTATTAATTACTTTCTTAAATGTACAACAACTTTTTATGTTCCTGTGTTCCAATTTCAAGCTCTTCCAAGACTTTGACAAAGCAGTAGTAAAGGATTGGGACTACAATTCAGTTTTATGTAGTGGTATTATTTATCTATTGTCTACTTCGCAGCGTGCGTTTAAAGCATACCGATCGTTTTGATAAGCAAAGTTCTTATATAGGTAGCGAGGTGTTCATGTTTTATGAAACAAAAACAGAGCATGGTTTTTTCGTCTTTCCGCTAATTTAACCATGAAATGTCACGAGATTTTAGTTTAAATATATATATGACACATTTATTGTGGAGTTTTTGAGGTCGTGCCGTCTGACGTTCACTGTGATTGTTGTAAACTACGCCAAAGTAGTCACTTATGGGCATTACGAGGCTGCAGACAAGTGTGGATTTTAATTTGAATGTCATAAGTAGAGATGATCGAATATCACGAAAAATGTTTGCGTCAACACACCCTTGAAAACACTGTGGTTTCTTACGACATGTATGATTGGTTGATATACGTCTGACACAACGCAGCATGTCTACAGACCAATAATAGGCACCAAATGTTGCAATAGCGGCATTCTTATTGGCCTAGTCAAATAGGGCAACATCACTACGTACAAGCGAGAGCCAGTCATCTTTTCATAAGCTGGAATGTTCAAAACCCAGCAGATAGTCAAGTTTTCCCACGATAAACCATCATCTCTAGTCAAGTCTTTTGTGTGAACGGCAACTTGTGTCTTTGTTTAAAATTAACTGCCCGACCAACTAACACCTCCAAAACCAAAAAAAATTAGCACCCGTTTACATATTTTACAGTATACGTGAATCACTCTCATCGCTTCTGTAAAATCATGAAAATGCTTATATGTGGTCCCCATTCTTAAACGACAATATTCCTAAAAAAATAACTCACAACCATGCACGATTGTGGTACGGAAATTCTCAGAGGTGTGTGGCTAATCATCACAGCCACCGATTTTTGGTGAAATGAATTTTGCACCGTCTTACGTGCACACATGCAGCTATGCTTCATGGTCAGTTAGAGAATCATGGCGTGGGTGTGTTGCAAGGTAAGCTATTATTTCCCGACGTCTGTACTCACATAACCATTATATTAAGCGGGGTTTTGCATTGGTTACATGCGCGATTTTTAATTCGAAACGCCATGGTGAAAATAAAAACTGGCATTGAATCAATAACAGAGCAAGTCTTTTGCATTTCTTTTTATTTTTTGTTTTACGTTAGAAGCAAGTGAACAGACAATGTGCTATGACGAACACGTACTCGCCATTTGTAACTGCCCTAATGTCTTTATAACAGACAAATATAAACACGCACTAAAACCTACACGTACCGGTCAAAAGTTTAATACCACCATGTAAAATCTTCAAACTTCTCATAGTACCTAAAGTTTTGCCGCGATATAGATGACAATTTTCTCCATTATACTCTTACAGGTTTAAGAAAAGAATCCCCACAGATATAATTAGATGCTGTGCTAAGTTTAGGAGTTATGAAGTTTTGAATATTTTCTGGTAACCCCAAAATTACTACATTTTGGGATATAAAAAAATTTTTATGGCCTATTCTATTGACGTCTTACTTACATTCAATAGCTGGGCTATCTGTCTATGGGTTTTCACACTTGCTCATATCAATTATTTCCATTTAACATTGTCTGACACACTTTGCTTACCCATTGTTTACAAACACAGGTCAAGTAATTGCTGTAACTTGACAGAGCTGCAAACAGTGGAAAATTGCTCCAAACACCGCACGCACAAAAAATGGGCATGTAATGCCACCTGTTGAGCAGAAGATGAGCAACGCGGATGAAGAAAGCAGGTTCCGGTAGCTATTTCGGCAGAAAAGTTATAAATTTTTGAATTTCGTAGAAAAACTAGGGAAGTTCTTTAAAAATGTTTTTTGGTAAATGTGCCTAGCTTTTCTGCCAAAAAATTTTCGGATATTTTTCGATTTGAGCAAAATAAAAAGCACACTTTTCTACATCAATAAAAATTCAACGTCGATACAACGTCAAAAGAATAGGCCATACAATTTTTTTATATCGCAAAATGTAGTAATTTTGTGGTTGCAAGGAAATATTCTAAAATTCATAACTCCTAAACAAAGCATAGCATCAAATTGTATCTGTGGAGATTCTTTTCTTATACCTGTAAGAATATTCTAAAAAATTGGCATCGATATCGCGGCAAAACTTTAGGACCTATGAGCAGTTTGATGATTTTACATGGGGGTCTTAAAATTTTGACCGGTACCTTACTTGTGAAAACCTTTGACACCCTGATACACCAACATAATTAAATGAACAGCAAATACCAAATGAGATTAAATATATTCAAAGTGTCTGTCTCTGCTAACTCATCCAGCATGGCTTGTTTACCATTTAGTTCCCATAACAGACTGCAGTGCCTCTCTAGACAGTTTCGTAAACTACATAGCTCCGCCTCATTTCAACTCGTCCATTGGTTCACGCCAGTCTGGCACGCCCTCGCCTATTGTTCTGTGTATCATTCATTATAGGAGAGACAAGCAAAATTTGCGTTGTCATTTGATAGCAGACTAAACTTCACTTTCCTATACATAACAGGGCATAATCTGCGATTCAATTGGCCACGAACTTTTATGTGCTGTCATTTACGTGTGTTACGTCTTTACAGAGATTGGCCTCTCTACCGTGTAAGCATTCTCCGCGGCAAGTCACGACAATATCGGCCAGCGGGAGACGTCGAACCAGTTTATAGTCACTTGGAGTCTAGTCAGGTGTCAGATAGTAACGCGAATTTTGACGTCTCTAATTATTGACCGACGATCAGACCATATGGCTTCAAGTTGTCTGTGTGCTTATCAGTGTGTCCGAATCCATGAAACAGTATTTGTACTGACTACAGATCTCCTACTTTTTTTATTGAAGAAAACTGTTGCAGGAATGACTGCAAGGATCTTGCTTGATGCTGGTGAACTCTACAGTGTTACAATAACATTCTTACAGATGTTTCCCTTCACCGGCGGAAGGATTTGATGTATAGGCTGTTCAGGATAAACTGAGCACTACTTAAAATGTTCTGTGAGCAACTTCGCTTCCATCTTTACTATTTTAAACACGAAAACTTCCATGTGTTGCTAACAAGTATTGTAAACGTTTCAGAACTCTCAAAGCTTTACATTTTCAGCTCTAGTATTATTTTTTGGTTATTATAAGTGCTAGGAAGTTCTTAGCTTAAAGTGAACCGCCTATAGCTGAGAAATGTACCGGAGAACTAATCAGACAGTGCAGAATCCACAATTCTACTGTTGGTATGTATGCGAGTATGAACGATAATGTTCTGTTTACTTTAAAGTGAATACTTCAGAAAACGTTTGGCAAAAGTAGTAATAATTATTATCATTCTCTGTATTTTTAGAAGAGCTCTTATGTGTACTGTTAATTGGATGGAGTTATGCAGAACGAAACCAACCCACAAAGTAATGTATTTTGAGATAATCATAAAGTAAAATAAGAAAGTAAGATGTAAAGTTTAGAAAAAGAACAAGTATTAAATCATAACATTTGAATAAAAAGAAGAGCACAGGAAAACCAAGCTTCGCAAGGTTTGTATGGACACAGTAGACTTTGACCTTGAATATCTCTGCTCCAGTAATTTGTGGATTGGCTCCCTTCTGCATAACTCCATCCAATTTATACCTCCAAGACCAAAAAAGGTACTAAAATTCTATATAGTATTAGATCTACAATCTAATGTTAATGATTGAAAGAACTATAATATCTACGAGTCTTATGTTCGGTTGTCAGAACGGCGTGGTAATTCGCTGCAAGCAAATCTTCCATGACGCAGAGTTCACTCAGATTGCTGCAAACCAACAAGTATTAGAGTCTTGCCTTGTCTCACACTCTCAATGTTTATCATCAGAATAGACGGGAAAAATTCGCTGTTTCCCTGACCTGTAGGCTAGCCTCCAAGAATATATGTGTACTGAAACAGACAAAAGCTGTTCATTAGCTGCTGGCTGATACAGTGGTATAGGACACGTTAAGGTATGCTTTTATTATTGGCTCAGAGGCTTCCCGGGGATGTCAATTAAGTCAAGAGACCCTTGCAACAGTGATGCGAACTTATAGTTGTAAGGATTCTAGCGTATGTGTAAAAGAAAACGCAAATTTTTCAGGTTCCTAATCATCAGTGACACCAGACTTCTTCAAATTAGTTCTGAACCTTGTCAATTATATTCTTAATCTGCAGAAGATATTCCAAGTCTTGAGTTCGAGAAGGTAACCTGACAGTAGTCTGCCCATAATCATCAGCGGGGTTGTTTCTCCACGGTACAATGAAGATGGCTGGGCAACGTTGAGGAAAATCTCAGCGGCTGAGTCTTCCACACCCGAAAATACAATAGCTACAATGTGTATGGTGAAATATACAGGATATCCAGAAACAAGGGCACAATAAACACACCATGCGATCCCTTGGCTGAATTGGACACAAAAATATAAGTGTCAAAATGCTGTGCGACATTTTACGTGCACAATGTGGCAACATTGCAAGGAGATCTTCCCTCTTGCTGCCCACGCCCGGGTATTATTTTACGTATGCTACGTCAAGTAAAAGCAGATTCGTGTTTGGACTTCTCGGGATTTTAACCTGCGGCCATAATATGCAGGTCAGAACAGTAGTAGTAAGATAAATAAGATATCTGTGGAGCCCAAGAGGTGACTACGTTCAGTGCTACGTTGCGACATTGCGCATGTCAAATGTCGTTGTAGAATATTTTACCGCCAACGTTTTCGTCTTCAATTTAGTCTAGGATCTACGTGATGTGGTTATTATGCGTTTGATTATGGACAATCCAGAGAGACACTGGGAAATCTCGAAAATATTTAACATAGCCTCCAATAAACTGTAGTATCTTAATCGTGACACATGTGAGCAGTTTTCTGGCAAATCACACACGTTCTGTGTTAACTGTACAGTTATAATTGGGCCTGTTGAAGAGAGACACAGTGCTTCATATAAACAATAGCCAATATAGCCTTCAGTGTTATACATGCATGTTGGAGCCTAGCAAACAATCAACTTTTCCCGCGATTTACCAGTGTCTCTAACAATCCACATACGCCCAGTATTCTTTGGTTTTCTTGGTAAGTTTATTTTGAAAAGGCAGAGGTCATGAATGAACTGGCTTTTAAAGAAAGAAAAACCGGATCTCTTTACCGTGAACAACTGCAGATTTCAGGTTATAATCTGAAAGGAATCTGGACCACAAGTTACCGTGAGCTCATCTGACTCCTGCTACTGGCCGGTAGTAAATGTGGCGCGCCTGAAGGACGTTCTCAACCAATGAAATTAGGTCAAATGTAAAATGTCTATAGCTACGAACATTTCGCGAAAAGAATTTTGCGCCAGTCTGCTTCAGTGCCTTACGCTCACATTTGCTACATAGTCAGTGATTGGATGTTTTAGCAGTCACGTGGCTTGAGGTTCTACCAGCAAATCACAGACGTGTGGTGTTGTAGTAACCTAATTCTGATTGGCGCAGTTTAACGAGAGGCGTTACTTCCTACAGGCCACGGTCGTAGAAGAACAGGTCTGGACACTCGCCTGGAAATTTGACCCCCTTGTTGTTTAGCTGTAGTTCACCAAGTTACTGAGAATATTGTGTTTTATTGGCTCTTCAGTTACGGCGGTCGGACTAAACTCCGCCCACTTCCTTTCCACTAAGATAAACAATTTATCAAAACGTATTTTTTATCAATTTATGAAATGCTTTCTTCGCTCACAAATTTAAGAAAAGGCTCCAGCAATCTTTATTTACTTTATAAATTTAACAATGGAAAAAAGTTGGCGGAGTTTGAGTCCGACCGCCCGGGTTACATCGCCAAAAAGTACGATATTCTCGGTAACTTGACGAACTACAGCCAAACAACAAGGGGGTCAAGCAAAATACATTGGTATGTAGGCGAGTGTCCAGACCTGTTCTTCTACGACCTTACTACAGGCGCACGGCCAACAACCATGAAAACATAGCTGTTGATGTACCCGTAAGGCACTGAAACAAAGTGGGGCAAAATTATTGTCACGAAAAGACTTTGGCCCTAAAAGTGACCACAATTCTGTAATACGAGCACAGAAAGGTACTGAGGCCCAGAGACAACAACGTCACGGAGTTTGTTCGGGTGATAATATGTACGGCTAGGAAAATTTCGCGAGTTCAACGACCAACATACTAGAATCCATTATCCTGTGTATACCGAAGCCCTGCCATTTGTCCATTACCTGCTACTCATTCAGACAGCAGACAATGAACTAATAGACGGGGCTTGAGTATGTATAGGACATTGGATTCTAGCATGCAGGTCATTGAACTCACGGATTTTTCCTAGCCCTAATTATAGGCTGGTGAAATCTTGCTTATCGCCAAATGATACGCGACATTTGCATGTCTTTATGAAATAACGTATGGTAGACTCAGTAAATTTGTGATTACTGATAATGCTACAGTGATTTGTATTTCATTCGTTTTTTTTTACACTGACAGTTTAAAATAAGCTTTCTTGCTCTGCCAAGCAAGAACAACATCTGACGTTTAATTAAACGTGTTTCAGGAGTATGATAGCATTAATTTGTGAATCATTAATTGTTAAAAATAGTAAATAATTACAAGTACTACTAAATTAATCACGTCCTATATATATATGGGTGGGTTATTTGCCAAGTGGTGTCACAAAAAATGGAAAATGTACTTACATCACTATATAATTCCTGCAGTGAGGTCTACATACTTACCAAATGGCGTGCGTCCTAGTCCACTTCATTTTTCCATTGCATTGCGTATTAAATAACATAATTCCTGAAGTTTAACACATATACAAACTTTATATTCTCTCTCCTGAAATATTTGCATTTCGTAAGTATGTAGACCTGAATGCAGGTAATTCTATAGTGGTGTAAGTCCATTTTCGATTTTTTGTGAATTACACTACTTGGCAACTAACCCACTCATATATGCTCTTAAGACAGTGATACAGACAAAAAGTTAATGTAAGTTGCGTAAATAATTAACACAATGTGTTAAGAATCAATAATATGATTGTTAAAATTAAGTTCATCTTGTACCGTATGCATATAGACGTCCGCGTACATTCCAACATTAAATCTGAAAACTGGTTAACCTATGCTTGCTATTTCCGTAAAAAAAATTATGTTGTAACTTCTACAGATTCATAGAGTAATCAACAACCATCTTAACGTCTAGGAAAAGCAGCTTCATGGAGTTTAATATGTTACCATTTTGAAGGCTGTACTTGAATATTTCTAGAGCTATTTAAATATTAAAAAACTTGCAATGCTGTGTTTTATTGTCTTGATGTTCGGTAGCATCGAGAAAGAACCTAACAACTCATTATTTACTATAAGATCGAAAACATAGTTTCCCGACTATGTATTATATTGCTGTCAGAAAAACCATTTTTTTCTTTCGTAATCAATGAATATAAGTCATAGGGGCGATAATCTCTTACCGCTCTTGTAGAATCTCGTGCCTCAGTACATAAAGTTAAATAAGATACGTTTGTTAGAAATATTTATAAAAACAAAACTGTATTCTATAACAACGTTATCTGTTGGGACGCCTGATTTTAGTAAAAATATTTTTGCACCACTTTGTTTCAATGCCGTACTTGTCAATCACTTCTATCTCAATGGTTTAATATTTTTGAGAGGCAAGGAAAGGTACGATGTCGAGCGGGACTGAAATACTCAATCGTCAATAAAATCTGAACTACTCATCAAAATTCGATAAAATTGTTTTGCCGAGTAGATATTTTATCAGCGGGTGTTTATTTATGTAGCACTACGCGGTAGTTTGCTTAACTGTCGAGTAAATAAATTAAAAACAGTTTTTCAAATGAAAAGATCTTGAAACAGCAAATCTACAAAAAATGGAAAACTGTATTATTTATAACTTTTAATATGATAATATCTAGGCCTCTATAATAACCGAATCTCAAAAATACTCGCGTTTTCATTTGAAAATAATTTTACAATCCAAATTTCTCTGCGCAAGTGGTTTACGGGTGTTAAAATTATTTTCATATCAAAACGCGAGTATTTTTTTAAATTCGGTTACTATGAAGGCCTAGATGTTATCGTATTACAAATTATAAAACTTATAATTTTACATTTTTTTTTTTACAATTTGTGATTTCAAGCACTTATTTGTTCTAAAAACAGTTTTTAATTTTCTACTCGAAAGTAAAGCATACTACCGCATAGTGCTTTACAAATAAACATCAGCTGATAAAGTATCTACGTGGCAAAAAAATCATGGAATATTATGAGTAGTTCAGATATTATTGTCGAAATAAGTATTCCAGTCGTCGACTTGACATCTTACCTTTCTATACCCGTTAAAAGCTCAGCGTTGTGTGGTTTTACCCGCTGATTACAGACGAGTGATGTCACAGTAACCTTGTTCTGATTGGCTAGTGAAATAAGTGAAGTCTTTATATAAAGGCAAGCTACCAATAACCAAGATGCAGTGTTGCAGATGTGCACATAAGGCACTGAGACAAGGTGGTAGGAAATTATTTTTGACATTAAAAATTCCTAGGTATTTATTAAATAATTATCAGCAGATTTAAATAAAATAACGCCAGTATGAACGCCTAGAAATCCAGCAAACATTAACAACAAATAAAGGTCTCAAAACCTGATGCACTGCTTGACAAACGTAAGGGCCGTATCTATAAACGGCTTTCGGTTGTTATCCAATCACCGAATGTCTGTTCCGGCCTAAACACACACTATAAACGTCTTTCGTAGGTTGGTTGACTGCCTGGAAGTGAAGAGCCATCCACTTTCAGGTAAATGTGGTCAGACGGTGATTCGAAAGCCTGTTCAGCTGTTTTCATTGTGTCTTTGTAACAATGGCGGCGGATCTTCTCTGGAATAACCTGTCAAACGATACTTGTTACATAAGAAAATGCAACATTTTAAAAGATATTCTTGATTGGAAAGAGATTATGAATTACGTAATTGAAAGTTTTTAATAAACAGAAGCTGCTGTTAAATATATTAGATCCGTTTAAAGTGTATGCAATATTACATGGAGGGTTTGCAACAAGGTGAGATTTTTCACAAACCAAAATTGTTACTGCACGTGTATATGTTTGCAATTTATTTTTTACCTATGTTTCGAAAGTATGAGAGAATTTTGCGTAGAAGTAATAACAGCGTGGTGCGAAAATGGCGGTAAACACATATTAACGTTTTCTGTATTAAACAATTTATGTGACGTGTTTATGATGTTAATATATTCGTTAGTTTCTTGCAATAATTATGTCAGCTGTAATAATAAACGATTCCATTTTTTAATACTCTCGCACTTTCATCAAGTGACTCGTGCGACAGGTTATTCCATAGTTGGTTTTATTTTCCATTTTATGTATTTCGTTATTGAATAATACAAACATTGGTTTTAAGCATTTTTGTAAAATCTGTACCATTCACCATGCAAACACAATATTATGCTCACTGAAAAATTCCTCACAAATACTACTCTAAACGTATTTAACATTAACAAAAAAATATTGCTTTCACGTTCCTAACCTAAATCCAAGGACAATAACGTCATCTCAGATATTAGCAAACGTGAAATGTCAGAAAAGACGATCGAAAATTGCAGGGCGCGTTCCTATGTTCATTCTGCGTACTATCCAATGGAAGAAAAGTGGTGCTATGTTGCCATATTTACACTTCAAGTGGACGTGGAAGCGTTTTCAGCTGGCAAGCTCCCGAAAGTCGTTTATAGGATGCGAGTAGTTGGCAAGCTGCCAGGTGAATGTCTGCTAACAGCGCTTTCGAAAGCCGTTTATAGATACGGCCCTAAGTGTAGCCCCGGGTAGGGGAGGTAAGAGCGCTAGTGTTTCCAGATCGCCGTGTTAAAGCAGTGGAGGGGAATGTCTTGGGGCCCTCCCTCCATTTATACTCCATATTGTAAGCAACCATCTGTAGTAGGTCTAATAGGCCGGTGCAACCCATGAAATAAAGGTTTTTGTATGTCACCTCGTTGATGCGTGAGTTGACGAGACTGTACGCAATGCTTGTCGCGGTGGGCAGGCTACTTGCTCGCTATTGGCTGGGAGGATGTAGCGAGGCCGTGGAGAGTAAGATGGCACGGTATGTCAGAGAGGGGGAAGGCTGCAGTTCACATATTTTCTGAGGACACACTTAGGTTAGCCGAGCAATAGTAACAAAATTGAAAAAAACAAACATAAGCACGGTTGCCGTTGTCGTAATAGGGCACACAAACTTTGTTTAATACCGGGCTCACCGAAGTTGAGAACCTAGGTGACGAGGGGTGGAGGAAGCAAAAAACGTTCCAAAGTGCTTCGAAATGTTGACTCGGTTTAATGAACGCGGAAACGTTCCCGAGTCAGGCGATTCGGTAGGTCGCGATTAAACGGAGAGTAGCTGCGATTATTTCACATCGATAATAAGTGGACCGCCGTCGCTGGGAAGGTTTTGTGAGCACGCCATTATATTCGAGGTTACTTTTCCTCTGCTCGGCCAGTCACGCGTTCTTCGTCGGCCAAGGCGTAATAAGCCAGACGATAGCGAGATTAGCTTCAGGCTTAGAAATGAAACTAGTGCGCCCTTGGTCGAGGGCAGCTAAGTAACGCGTACCCTTACACCGCACGTTCCCTAAAGGCACGGTCAACATCAATTTTCATGGTCATATTTTTATTTCCATATTTGTACCATACACGCTTTATTCTTATTTTAGGTATACTTTGTGACTAAATATTTTACTAATGAAACGTTTTATATCTCATTGATTTTTGTAATAACTAAAGATGGTGAAATTTCACGAATTCATTAACCTGCATGTTAGAATCAAATATCCTATGCATACTCTAGTCCTATCTATTTAAGTTTCACCATCTCTAGTAATGACACTTAGACGTGAAAATTTTGTACGCCATTAAAACCAACTGATATACAAAAGTGAAAAAAATTACAGTGAATAACAATGTTGTACGCTACAAATTCTCATATATAAAAACCAAAAGTAAAATTGTTTAGTAATTTTATATAATTTTTGAATTTTTAAAGTTTTTATTTCAAATTTCATAAAATGTTTTCAATACAAAAATATTTATATTTATTTATGTTGCTTATCAGTAAGAAGGTGGCTACCCTTATTATTTCAATCAACTTCGAACGTATTTAAATCTTTTTCTTTGGTTTAAATTCACATTTAACACAATTAAATTTTCAAGAGTGTTACAATTGAATGACAGTTTGTGATATGTAACGCAAACAATTTTTAAAAACATCAGGAGTCATGCAAAAAAAAAGTTGTACAGTAACTAATAATGTACTAAACATTGCGTGTTGGATGAGCGCCAAGTAGAAATGTAGTGTTGGTATAAATCTACCCTTGATCTCACTTGCCTTTTTTACGTTAGAAAAAAAATACTTTTACAAGAAAAAACTGGTAAACTAATTTCAAAGCTTTATTCGTCCGTTAAGTACTACAAACAGAATGTTTCATCTCTTTAAAACGATTTTTTAAAAATCGGAATTTCTATAAGAACAAATTGAATAAATGTTAGACTAACCAGACGTTCTACAGTATGTGAAACAAAAACACATTTGTTTGCCTGTCGCGTTCATTATTTAATATATAGCATAATGTATATAGTTTTTCTTCACAACGCTAGTAATTACAGTAAAATTCACGGGAAATTGTTTATAAATTTAGGATCTAGAAAACTTGATTGAGCATATACAAAACATGTTTGTAAATATACAAAACTTAATGGACGACTTGAAGTACACGCCCCTTGATGTCACCGCAGGGGAAAATTACTGTGGGAAACAAAGCTTGTTTACAAACATGCTGATTTTTTAGTTGGTAATTGCAGAAAGCAAAAATGTTGTGCATTCATAGATTTGCACGTAAGGGTACAAAATATCAGTTTCAATTCCATGGTTAAGATACGCAAATACATAAGATTAATGTTTACCTGAAAAAACGGCAAATTCCAAACAAATAATTAATTTTCTTGATGTACTGTACATCTCATCCGGGACATGTGAAGCCAAACAGTTAAATGAAGGTTATGTTCGGCTGCGGTATCCATGGAGATAGGAATTGTATCCCACACCTGACTGAAGATCCGCCTCTTTTCAAGTCGTCCATTGTATATTGTATGCAAAACGTGTTTGTAAATATACGTTAGTTTGTAAACATACGGGGTGTATTTTGTTATATCTCCTAGCAGGCCGGACAGCCAGAGAGGTACTAGCTGCAACTAGGCCAGCGTAGGGAAACCAAGGAAAACAGCAACTCACCTCACTTCTTGCAGTAGTAGCGCAATAATGAGGACAAGCATGACAATATAACGCCTTGTTGCCAAGTAAACCAGGTCTCTCACCTGCCAACACTCATCTGATCAACAGCAGTCCAGCTCTCCTCCGGGACTCGGAGGTCGAGTCCCGGTGAAGGCGTGCTGGTCTGTCGATGCTGTCTACTTCATCATTCCAGCTTCGGTAATGTCATCAGATCTAGTTAGGTGGTAGCAGCCCTGTGATATTCCTAAATTAATTTAAAGTTTAAATAATGTGTAACATTGCGCTCCCTCCTTTTATTATTGTGACTCATTTTAACCGTGTTTGTATTCCGAGTACCTGCCATTCTAGCAGTGTTAATGCCTGTTTATTCATAACTGTATTAGTCATGTAACCAGTGCTAACCCGCAGTGTAGCAACCATTTGAGCGAACCCCAAATTTATAAGCTAAGTAACAGTACGTAAATGAACATTTTGTGAAGGAATAAGAAGAATTACTTTTGGTGTTAAGAAAGCCATTTTTTAACTAAAGCTAAAAAAACTGTAACGGTATAATACTATTTACACTGTATAGGATTGTACAATATACCCCTTATGGATAAACGCTTCAATAAAATAAATTCAGTAAAGTTACAAATGATGGGTTTGTAATACTGCTGAAAAAAGTTTTACGTTTTACTGAGTCTGTGATTCCTTTTAAGTTATAAGTAGTAGTAAGTACCTACACAAACCACAGTATATAATGCGAATTTAAGTGAAATTATGAAAATGTTAGTACAAAGTAAGGGCTCCCAGATATTGAAATTTAATTAACTCTACTTCAATATTCTTTTTTTTTTTTTTTTTGTTGGGCAGGGAATTTGTTGTTGTGTTTAACCAAATTATAACAAAGTATTTACATTTGCCACCATTATTTTTTTAATATGTTTGTTTTAGTGTCACAATAACTTCATTACTTAAAGTTCTTGCACTACTTCAATAGATGTTAAAATACAAGCCTCAGCGTTTAAGAAACTTGCTTTTTGATTTTAAAGTAACATTATTTGTAGCTTTATAAGAAGTTTAAATGTGAATTTATGATAGTTACTTTGCATCAAACGTACAGCCTCACCATTTCGCCTCTGTACAACTACCCATGCTGTGCTTGCGCGACGCCGGTGACTACAGGGGGTGTGGTTGTAGGAAGAGGGTGCTAAGCTAATGACGTCCCGAGTACACCTTCCCCCAACACCCTCCCAATCCCTCTCCCAAGCCAACCTCAATCGAGCTAGGGAACGAGGTCTGTAATGACTTACGGAACTACGCCATGATAAAGCGAAAGCCCGACTTCCCGACGCTGCCACGCCGAAGAGATCTCGTAAGCGAGACGGCTCATAGCAGCAGCGAGACGAGATTCTGAGCGACTAGAAACTAGTGCAACGTTATAACTTACAGCTAGAGACATGTGAAATTCGTGTTATTTCTTGCCACTAGGCTAGACTCTAAATGGTCCAACTTCCCCTATAAGCAAAAAAAATTCCAATGGTTAGAGATGATGATTTACCGTGGGTAAATTTGACTGTTTGCTGGGTTTCAACGTATGTTTAGCATATCAAAAGCTCGTTGGCTTTTTTCCTGTACGTGGAGCTGTTGCCCTATTTGACTAAGCCAACAAAAATCCTGCTGCTGTAATATTTGATGCATTTTCATTATTCGCTCAGCGCCTTTCAGGAGGTGTCAAATAAATCAAGCGGACCAATTGAAGTGGTTGGCGGAAGACAAGCACGTATATATAGATGTGCCCTTTTTCGGGAAATTGCTTAAATGTCCCCGACGTATTTAGTTTAGAGATGATGGTATATCGCGAAAATATATGCGCCAGCATACCATTCAAAACGCTGAAGTTCCTTGCAACATGCAGACCGTTAACAGGCATCAAACGTTACAATATCGGGATTCTTATTGGCTCAGTCAAATAGGGCAACAGCTCCAAGTTCAAGCTAAAGCCAGTAATCTTCCAATAAGCGGAACGTGTGTTGAAATCCAGCAAAGAGTGACATTTTCCCGCGGCAAATCATCATCCTTAACTATGTATATGTTCCCTAAAAAGTTTGTTAAGGTACTCTGACCATAAAGGTAACAGAGTAGTTTAATTGTAGTGAGTCATCTGTGCACACCGGCATCTATGGCATTACAGGTTATTTACATTTACCTTTAAGGGATTACAGTTAATAATTATATTATAACACGTGAAATTTCAGTTTCTTTGCATAATGTAGCCAACTCATTTGTATCGCTGAAACACTACGTGCAAAAAAAAATATTTAAATCTCGATATCTCAAAGCACAATTTTTGTAAATGTGCCGTTCTGCCAAAGATATCATCATTTGCGAAAGAGACGCAAACTTACGATTGACTATATTTCAATCCTTGTGCCCAAAAGAAACGCGTATCTTTCAGGTCTTTATGAATATTCACTTCGGACAGTGGAAAATCGTGAGCATAATTTTGGTAGCGTATTTGCCAAACCAACGTCTTATTGGCCGACGATTATGGTGGCACGGTATATATGTTTACAGACAAATCACAAACGTTAAGTCATATCTCGCCAGGGGCCCGATTCTTGAGTTGATGTGAAATAATTCCATTGTGAGATTCCTAAAAAATCTCGTAATAGAATTTGTATTGAAATAATTCCATTCGGAGTAATCTCACTTCCTCTTTGGATGGTGAGATGTAATTCCGCAACGCTTCGAAGTCGACAGCCATAACACTGTTGCCGTGTATTGCGACATCCTCGCCCTTTTAAAATAACGAAATAAAGCACTGGAGTACAGCAGAAATTCCACACGCATATTAAACTTCTGCTAAAATTTGCTGGTTAATTAAAACCTACAAATTTTTAGTAAAACATGACCTTTATATCTGTACACGTGATTTTAACACTTAATCTATACCTACCTATTAACATACAATTTTATGCATTTTAAAGATCCGTTTCTTATAAAAAAGCTGCGAAGATGCAATATTTAATAATGAGGGCATTTAAACCGTAGGAAAATTATGTAGTAAATTCCAGCGTGTATTTTGAGAACGAAATATGCATTTGGATTGAACGAGAAGTTTGTAAGTGTTTTTAGACTGAATAAAAGATGTGTTGCGCATATAACTGCCAATTTGAAAGAGGTTAGGGAAACCCTTACAAGGAAATCTTCTCTTCCTATCGATTTAAATCAACATGCGATAGTTTAAACTTTTGACTAAAAATAATTTCTTTAAAAAAAAAAAAAACATTAATGTGCGTAGCACCATTTGTATGAAAAATTCTTAAATACTCTCGGAAACAACAAGTTGTGTTGAACTATTTTGTACAGAGTCCATAACCGAATACCAAACAAAATATTCAAAACAGCAGATGGAGGAGAGATAAAATTTGCCTTTCTAGTTTGTGACATTGTTCAGAGTACGTTCATTATATGAAATTCTTGATTGACGGCCGAAAGTTCGAAATTCCTAGCAATTTCACGGTCACACTTCGCACTTCGGATTTTCTACTTAATAATACCATTCCGCCATACTGAGATAATGGTATCGAAATGTGGGAAGTGAGATTCGGGATCGGAATAACTCAAGCGTCGGGCCCCAGAATAAGCAATAACCCAGTCTAATAGGGACTCAACGGTAACAAAAAAAAAGCTAAGCAACAGTCAGCTTTTACTGTGATGCATCAACATCCCTGATTAAAATTCCGCGTTAATTCGAGATCATCGACTGGGACAAGAGACCTGAAATTTCAGCCTATCGAGGACGTCCAGAAACAAACGCATTGTAAGCACCACCACGCGAATCCTGGACTGAATTTAAGATACAAATTTTAGTGGCAAAACGATGTACGATGACAATTTACATGTATAATGTGACCACAATATCAAACTTATCTTACAATCACTGGTCTGACCGCATATTATGTGTGAAGGTTAAAATATCGAGCAGTTAAAAAATTACTCTAGGTTTGCTTGACGCCACAGACATAAATATTACCTGGAAGTGGATCGCAAGAGAGGACTTACGCCACGCAATGTTTCCTAATTGTGCACGAAAAATATTATTTTACGACGTTTTTATCACTTACATTTTCGTCCCCATTTTAGTCCAGGATTCGCATTGCGTGCTAGTCTGTTTCTGTATGACTGTATTCAAAACATTTTTGTATATCACTGTTTTACAACAAGATTGCGGTTTGTCAGACACACTCTGAAGATTCCAGGGTAAATAACAAACACACAGTACACTAAGGAACTAAGTAGATGCTACCTATTATCATTTGCAAATTATTTCTCACTGGGACAGCAGCCAAAGTGAACCTACAATCTCTTAGGACTAGAGAGAGCACAACACTGCGCAACCTATCCAATAGGACCGACCCGGCTGGGAATCGAACCCGGATCGCCTTGGTGGGAGGCGAGAGGTCTGACCCCTCGGCCACCGCGGTCCCGTCTCAAGGGAAGCAGAGTGAACAGTTAAAATTAACATCACTTCTTTGGCTTCGCGTCCATGCTGCGCCAATGGTTCACTGAGCATTTACTGTAAAATACCTCCTAAATGAAGTTACTGAACCAATACACATTATTTAACACACTCACCTACCGTCATCTTGCAAAGAGAACAGATTTTGAGCATTGTTAGAGACATGCAAATTTCGCGTTATTTATAGAAAGCTGACTAGACTCCAGGTGACTATAGGCTTGTTCGACGTCTCCCGCTGGCCGATATTGTCGTGACTTGCCGCGGAGAATACTTACACGGTAGAGAGGCCAATCTCTGTAAAGACGTAACACACGTAAATGTCAACACATAAAGTTCGTGGCCACTTGAATCGCAAATTATGCTCTGTTATGTATAGGAAAGAGAAGTTTAGTCTGCTACCAAATGATAACGCGAATTTTGCACGTCTCTAAGCATTGTTATTATACAATAATGGTCGTTGGACCCGCGAAAAGGTCCTGTCGTCAGCTCAACAATGTATTCTAATATTTAAAAGCCGAACAATAATCAACTGTCAGCGTTCCTGTACATTTCAAAGAAACAATCAAATGTATGCAGGTGTTACCATTATTGGTCCCCGGATTTTCGCATGTGGGAATCGTGCCGGACGATGCCACTGATCGGCGGGTTTTCTCGGGGATCTTCCGTTTCCCCCGCTCCTTCATTCCGGCGCTGCTCCATACTCACATCATGTCACCCCCCCCCCCCCAGCGTTAAAGACCTCGATGTTGAACGCTGACCAAAATATCTCACTCACTCACTCTGCTTTCCTTGGAAAAAATACACGCTTTGCCACTGCAGTACGCACGTCCACTGTGCTGTGGACCAATAAGACTCAAATGCAAATATCAGTAGTACTAGTACCCTTGTTGTGTTATATACTCTAAAAATTAGTTTGTAAATTTACCAGACGTGCGTATAGGAGCGCTAAGGTAGTAGGAATGGTAGAACTGTTTCCCAGACATCCATGGCAGCACTCCTAGACTTTTTATAAAACAGTCAAATGTATACTGAAGATACCAGACTTGTATTGTAACAACTGCAGAAGTTTGCATACTGCGTCTGGGATAATAACTTCCTAAAGATTCGAGGTAATTTTTTTTTACAGTGATATACACGCAATACAATTGTAGCATGTCTTGATGTAAAACATTGTTCATTCCACAGCGTGATAAGGGTGTTCAAGTGCGATAAAATCATAATTTTTATATTTTTATGAAATATTGTTAGTTTTGTAGACGATACTAGTGAGTATATTTTACTCTTACGAAACAATTTCAACTGGAATAGTTTTCTCACAACGGTGCGTCAAAGTCAAAATTGGCATGTTCTGCTGCCATGCAAATAGTGAAAACCAATTGACTTACACGAGTTAAATAATTCACAGTGTAATAACATGTTACGGGCTACGTAGTAAAGTATTTTTTTAAAATTCCCGTGAACTATTTTTGTATTTAAAAAAAATGGCTGAATTTTCAACTTTTTTCCTGTACTTTTGCAATTTTTTTTAAAAATTAAAAATATTACGTTATGGTCTTTCAAATTATTTATTGCATGGCTCATGGGATGTAATATCACAGTGAGTTATTTTGTTTAAGTAGTTCAGTTGGTTTTCACTATTTGCATGGCAGCAGAACAAGCATATTTTGAGTTTGTCGCACCGTTATGAGACAACTATGAGAGCTAAAATTATTTCGCAAAAGAAAAATGTACTCACAAGTATCGTCTACAAAACTAACTATATTTCATAAGAATATACAATTATGAATTTATCGCACTTGAACATCATTCTTAAGGACGACGTCACAGAATATTTAGGAACACAGACTTGAAATAGCCGACAGAACGGCAAGCTCAATCACAAACGCCAGGAAAATGGCTTCAGCGGCTAGCAACATGTCAGAAACACCCACCGCCAATCAGCATCAGGTGACTGCACCGCTAGCCGGAAGCCAGGCCAATAGGAAACCTGCCATAACACGCAGGAGCCAAACAGACACAGGGTTGGTATCAACAACCTCAAACAGCCAATAAACAATCAATTTCGTCCATACAAAGCGAGCCACCACGAAACTTCACGTCCGTATTTCTTTTTAACTTGCGGATACGCCAACCACTTCCTACAAATAAGCTGTACTTGCGGAATATTTTTTGTAACTCTTAAAGCGCCTTAGTTTTTGTAACGGGATTCAAAATCTATCGTTTGCATTTTAATTGGTTTACAAAATTCGTCTTTTTTTTTTTTTTTTTTTTTCGCATACAACATTTTCAATGGACTGTTGTATTCTCACGAAAGCCGGGTAAATTCTGGCTAAATAGTGAATCTACTTTGCAGTAGGGCTAGGTTAATTCTTTGAAGGGTAAGAACGGCTTTAATTTGTGTATACTCGAACTTTGGTTAAGGTATAGTCCTCAAAGCGTTTATTGTTACAGGTTGTTTTAGATATTGTGAACACTTCTGAGACCTTAGTTACTTTTTTTATTTAGTTCAATTTATAGATGATTTTGTATAAGCAAAGTAACGTAAGTATAGTCTGTTCATTTTTACTCGAGTTTTCCCACACGCATATAATATAGAAAAGCTGTATTTTATTGGGGTCAAAGAAGTTAAATTTTTTGAGAGGTGGAATTTTTACAACGGTTCTTTTATTTGCAGGGAAGTTTTCGAACTAAAATTATTAAAGACAAATGCAAAGGGACTGAAAAAAAAAAAAAAAAAAATTAAGCAGTGCTCACATTATCGTGGACAGTATTTAACAATCAAATATATAGATTGTAACGTACTCAAATATCATTATTATGACAAGATGATCTTCAAAAGTGTTAACTTCATCCTGAATAAATAGCCTAATATTCGGATAACATGGACTATACATGATTGTTTAGTGTGTAGTGGCGATGACATTTGTGGAAGACAGAGTCTCTCGTATTTCCCTCAGCAATGACACTACTTCGTGATAGGAATACGCATGCGTTGGGGCACTAATGTTGTTATTTTTTAATCCAGAAGAATTGGTATGCGTCAGCGCAAGTACAAATTAATTACGATATTTAAGTGAGTGTTCTCCCCTCCCCCTTTTCTCTCCTGGTCTACAAATCTCTCCCTAGCCCCCATACCCCTCCCACAACCCAGATTCCCCGGGGCAATCCCTAACCGAATCCCCCATGATCCCCCACTGGTAGTTGTACGCGTGGCTCAACACGAGAAAGGGGGTGGGTGGAACTAAATTATAACTAGATTTTCCGTGCAGATTAAGGCGTCGAGTGTGGTAGGAGGTGGGATTTTGCGTGGAGCCAGTGTTCGCAGGATATTTGAAAAAAAAAATAATAATAAAGAGCATGAGCAAGAATTGTACCCGAGGGAGAGAAGTGTTTTTCGGACCAACATCACTCGATTCGATCCCTCAGCCTCATTTCTATGAATATGATTAGGAACCATTGATTTTAGCAATAATAATTTATCGTCAACTTGTTTGAATATCTTACGTGCACATCTACAGTTTTGCTTCATGGTTATGATCATGAATTTTCCGCGGAAATAATTTTGTCCCAGTTTGATTCAGTGTCTTACGGTTTCGTCTGCAGTTCTGCTTCATAGTCAATGACAGGACGTTTTAACACACACGTGTCTTGAGGTTCAGCAAATCACAGATGCGTGGTGCTGTAGTATCTTTACTGTGATTGGCGAAGTCAAAAGAGAGACGCCCCTTTACAAAGACACGCTGCCAATAACCATGAAGCAAATATGCAGATGTACACGTAAAGCAATGAAACACACTGGGACAAAATTCTTATTGCGAAAACTTCATGGTCCTATTTACGGTTACAATTATGGCGTGACTGTGGGAAATGAAGTCACACATTTGACTGCCCAATCAAAACAAGGTTACTGCAACACAACAAGTCTGCGATTAGCTCTAAAGCCCGATATACACTATTCTTAATTTTCTAATCAATTCCTCGCTTATTTCTGCTCATAAACATCGACAGCGATGTTATGCTAGAATTATGTAGCAAAACGTCTTTGTTATGAACACACTATCTCTGTTTACTTACAACTTTGAGTACATAAAGAAGAAAAATATATTTGTGATGTTGGTTGATGTAATCCAAAAAGTATAACTGTAGAATTCCCGAAAACTATTCCACAGATAAGACACGCATGTGATTTCCAAATAAGTTAAAATACAATATATATTTTAGGATTTCATATCTCCGGCAATCGTGAGGGCGTGATACATAATTCGACGCTAAAAGCATTACTCTTTAACAAGGGATCGCTGTTTTTCTAGAAAATAATTTTGCCCCACTTTGTTTCAGTGCCTTACGTGCACATCTGCCGGTCTGCTACGTGGTCAGTGATTTGATATTTTAACTCTCTCGAGCCTTGGTATTCTACCGGCAAATCACGGACGTGTGGTGTTGCAGGAACGTTATTGTAATTGGCTCAGTCAAATGAGATACGGCTCTTCATATAGACACACTGCCAATAACCATGAATCAGAATTGCTGATGTGTCAACAAGTCACTGAAACAAACTGGGACAAAGTTCTTTTCGCAAAAAATAGGGGTCCCTGTCTATAACTGTAGGTTTATTGTAACCAATTTGAAATTTATAAAATAGCAATCCTAGACAATAATTTTAACCAACCTTTTAAACAAAATTGTTTCCAGAGTTACGAACTTCTTTAGCACAACCTATGAACCCCGGAACCTCTGGATTTAACTGCGGCGTAAGAGATTACGCTTAAATAATGAGTAAATTTGGATGAATATTTACTCATAGAGTTGGCAAATATCATTACCTAGGATGTTCAGTGAGTATTTTATTCATATTGTGACATAGCAAATGCACATGTTACAGATAAAATATTTAAATGTCTACAGTCAAAGATTCATAAAAAATATTGTAAATATTTCATTTATCCATGGTCACAGACATCTCGCGCTAGTAAAAGTTCACTTACCAAATGTTTATTTCTATATGTAACTTCTTTGTGTTTTTCTTACTGTTCGATGGAACTTACACATTTTTAGGTTTAAGTGATTTTTTACTGAGGACAGCAATATGATCCGATCCTGGGAATCGATAGGTAGTGGTTGACTAGGAGAAGTTTGTTGCCTGAGCGGAGGTTTTTGTTCGTAGAACAACAACAGTTGGTAGCTGTTTTTGGAACAGAGGGACTGACATTTTTACAACAAGGAAGAACGTTTCTTTCAACATCGAGAAGAGAAGGACATGTCTGCAGTTAACTTTTGGTTCAAGGACTGAGAATCCAGTCTTCATCCATAATCCCAGAGAACGAGGGAAGGACGAGACTAGCGATGCGGCCAGTGTTCCTCCCAATCAGAAACTATTAATTTATGATCGTTTGTTGAGCGGCTCAAAACTTCGGTAAGGCTGATTTTATCCTGATACGAACTACGCAGGGAATTCGTCGACGAGGCTCTTATAGTTAAAATTCAACTGTACAATAAAAGCTTACACATTCAACCTATAAGAAGTGCATAAATTACTCCACAATGAAACCCGCTCTTTGGCAGCTGGTCGGGACCCACGTTGAATAGCTACGAGAAACTAAATGTACTAATTGAAAACAAGTGAACTAGTTTGTGGAGCCTTCGAACACCATACTGCCTAGCTCGAGACCCAGGAGAGGACGGGTTGCCACTCTTATGTACCGAGTTATGGCCCTTTCTTTCTTTTCTGTAGTTGGTACTAGTTTCATTTCTCATAACCTGTAAGCTTCCGTCGACACTTCAAAATATTTTAATATAAAACAATTTTTTACTGTAAACATTTTCTTAAATGAAATACATCGTCTGTGAGAATCGGAAGCATATTGGTTTGTTTTCTGATAGGTAAGCCAGTAGCTAAATAGAGACATTATCCGTACGACAGCAGTTACTGTGTTTCAGCTCCTGTTTATTGAATTAATAACAAACTTATATATGTATATCACAATATTGACTTCGAAAAAAAAAACGTAGAAAACAATTAATGTTTTCAGCGTTTATTTATCTACCACGCATTCTTAAGTACAAAACAAGATTTTAATTTCCATTCAAATCACGTTGGCAACCCTGCTTCAGTGCTTCGCATGCACAGTGACTGAAAATATGCATTTCGCTTGCGCGTGAACATACACTACGATGAAAAATAGGACACGCTCTGTCTGTGAAATTACGTACGGAATTATGTCTGGAGCGAGGTAGTTGTGATACACACCGTCGCGGTACTATTTGTACCATATTTGGTACGGAATTCTTTACTGAAATATGGATAGTGTGTAAAGTGCTTAAGGCTGTGATCTTCCATTTATTTCAAACAATTGCAAGTAACTCGAACAATTTTTAACAGAATGCTTTGAAAAAAATTAGGGGCTGTGTAAAGTCATACGATACACAATATTGCCAGAGCGTTTTTTTTTTTTTTTTTTTTTTTTTTAATAATGTACCGTTTGCTAGCAAAAAAATTTTTTTGCTTTATTTTGGCTTATATTGATAACAACATGTGATATTTCAGGGGCAAAAATCTAAAAAATCCGTTTTGTATATTGCAAAAGAAAAATTCAGATACAAACGACAATGTGTTAAAATATAAGAATGAATTTTTTATATACGTATTAATTTACGTTAGAAAAATATTTCCCAAACCCCTGCAAAACTAAAGGTTGAGACGTTCTAAAGGTCATTCGGAATAAAGTGAGCACTAAAGATTTAACCATTGAAAAAAATCACTAGCCATTGCAGCATATAATTCAACATTGACAACAGTTACATTACTGCTTATACAGTTGGCAGCGAATTATCGCACGTAGTTCTGTGTATTTTATATTTAAATACAACATTACTGAAAGAACATCAAATGCAATCGACCTCTTCGTATTTAATATACTATAAAATATTTATTTATGATAATATTGACATACTTACAGCCTGTATAAGTTTACTTAAACGGCGCCAGTAGAAAATGATTTAATCCGGGCCGTTCAAATTCAACAGTCGTTAGCGAAAGGCGTCTAGCGCTGCGCGCACTGACGTAGTTAATTATTTCACCGACAGGTGGCATCAGAGTTAGGTTTTCGCCACTTAGCTTGGAAGCGTTCAATGACGGAAACGGACGGTACAAGAGGAGAGCGTTGTTGTGTTTGTCAATGTGCATTAAATATGGGTTTCTGATGGAACACATTCAAAAGTATTAGAAGTGACTGTTTCCGCACTGGAAATATATAAGTTGTTACGTGTTACGATCGCCAACATGAGTATCTTGATTTAGAAACAGCAATTTTTTTTTGTTTCATAAACTAAGAAAATACGTTGTTTTTGTTGAGTGCGTCGTTGTTCATGGCAGTATAACTGAACAGGTTTGAATTCTTAAATTACGTGTGTCATTATGGAGTGTTTTTTTTTTTTTGTGGCGGTTTTGAGTTATAAATTCGATTTTCATGTGTACACATTTACGAGATACGTAACGGCAATAGTGCGGGCCGTATAAATTAGAGTCGATGCACAGAAACCAGTATTAAAAGATGTTAACTCGTAGGTATTTATAACTAGATTACTATTGGTTATAAATTTTATTCAATACCCTCGTATTTAATGAGTAGATATTGTTGATAACATTTTCAGCCCAGTGTAATGTTGATGTAAACATTGTACAAGCCTATGTAAATTAAAGCACGTCGCAATGTTTACGTTTCCATACCGCGGAAAGATATAAACTGGCAGAAAATAGAAATTAATCAGGGCTTTTTTGAGTGCTCACTTTATTCCAAATCACCTATATCACTGAACATGAAGCGGATATGCAGACGTGTACGCAAGACACAGGAACAAGTTGGTATAAAATGTTCTTCGCTAAAGTCAGGATTACTTGGATGTAACCTGCACGTCAATATAAAAATATTACCTTAGAGACGATATTTCTATACAAGTAAGTCTTTAAGACTACTTTCACAATAACAGCAGTTAAAATAGTTGCAGATACAGTACAATTACTAGGGATGGGAATATTTCGCGAATTCAATGACCTGCATGCTAGAATCCATTGTACTATGTATACTCAAGCCCTGTCTATTCGTTCACTGTCTGATGTTCCACTGAGTAGCAGCTAGTGGACAAATGGTCGGGACTTGAGTATGTATAGGATATTTGATTCTAACATGCAGGTCACGGGATTCGCGAAATTCTCCCATCTCTAACAATTACGCTGTAAAAATACTTTGTTCATATTAAATTGTTTCTGCTGCAGACTATAACACTGTAACACTATAAAACTATACAAAGTAGTATTATCTGAAAATGTTTTGCTATTAAAAGGACTTCAGCAATACTGTTTATGGTTAACTTAAATGTAATTTTATTTTAGACAAACCTTACAATAAAAATAATATGTTTCACTTGCTACAAAATATCCAAAATTTTTTCAGAGAAAAGTTTTTTAAGGAAAATTAATAAGTAACAGAAGAAATTGTTAAGCGTTTTCATTGCTTAAAAGCTAAAATTTCATTACTATTAATCTAAAAAGTTTACATTTACATTTCCTATTCTTTAAAAAATGTTTATAACTAGAGATGATGGTTTATCGCGGGAAAACTTTACTGTTAGCTGGATTTCAATTCACGTTCAGCTTACCACAAGATTACTGGCTTTAGGTTTAACTTGGAGTTGTTACGCTATTTGACTGCCAATAAGAGTCCCTCAATTGTAATATTTGATAACTGTCATTGGTCTGCAGACAGCTACGGTGTGTCAGATGTATATCACCGATGCATATATGTTGCAAGAAACTGTAGCGTTTTTAAGGGTATGTTGGCACAAAATATTTTCGCGATATACCACCATCTTTATACGTAATGTGAAATGTTATGCGTCGATAGTAAATTCCACATGTATTTTGAAATGGCGGTGTTACCACATAGCTGTGACTAAGTGAGTCCAAACGTGAAGGGTTTCAATGCGTATACATACTATCCCGAGTTTACTCGTTCACGCAGTATGTCATGTTTCAAAATAAAAAAAAAAATTATGCCAGCACTGTACTAGGCCAGTTTAAAATACACTGAATTGATCTGGAGTCCGTTCATTAAACGGTCTAAAAACGAATATAGTGTTTATATAAGGTACGCATAGTTTGAATTACCTCTTAAATACTAACCCTCTGTTATAACAAAATCCGAAGGTTAGTATAAAGTCCGCAATATTGTTGTGGTTACAATGCTAAACTTCTGAAAACTAATGTTTCTACAAAACATTAGGTTATAATAAACCGATCGATAGTGTTAGTTTTACAATCATAAGCACATTTTATCGTAGCAACTCTGTCTGGCTACATGCCAAACTTTCTGTATAGTAACTACTGCAAAATGTACTGTTATTGCTACTATAAATGTGGTAACGAACGCCTGATTTTCACGGAAAAAACAGGTAACACTATTTTTCAATTTCTCTCGGTGTGATTAGTACACACACGCCGCTCAGATTTTGGTCATGGTTTAGATGTTTTAACTTTCCGTGTGTTAGGTTTCTAGCCGCTAATCACAGACGTGTGTTTTCGCAGTAACTTTTTCCTAATTGGTGCAGTCTAATAAGTGACGCCTCTACACAAAAATACTCAGCATAACTACAGATCAGTACATAAAACATTAAATCAAAGTAGTGCAAAAATATTTAAGTTTCTTTATATCGTTGCTTCAATAGACGACAGGGTCGCTTTCGATGTCTGCACGTGAGAAACGTGGCTGACATACCCGTTGGTGTATCAAGTTTTCTCAGGGTATTCCCGTTTTTAGACCATTGCGTTCCTTAGCTGTTCCATACTCGCCTTATAGGTAGAGAAACGAGTATTTTGTGTATTCATTTAACATCTTCTCAGTTCTAAACACTAACTTGTCATAGTCAACCATCCAGGCTTCTAATCGTACAATCGGGTAGCACGTGACATCCCTACGAATTATTTCCTAATTTGTTACTGGCTTACAGTCATCTAAGGTGTGTCAAAACAGCTGTCGTCTAATCACAGAAGAGACATACAATAAAACCTCGAAATACTCTTGGCTATGTACCAATAGCATCTTTAGCAAAGCTAAATATTTAGCCGTTAAGCGATAAAAAAAAAATTTCTTAACCCTCACCCACGATATACTTACATAAATATTTAAATGTTATTGGCATTATACGATGAATAAAAATTTAAAGGAAATAGTTTTACAGGGCCAAAGAAATGTCTACTTGAGCTACAAAAACTCTTTGTTACCTGAACTTATTGAATAAAAAAATAGTACAATTAAAGAAACTTCTTACGCCTGACGCAATACTTATTTGAACCAAGTGTAATAATTTATTGGGAAATATAGAAACGTACTTTCTTGTCGGTCCAACCATAACTTAATGGCCAGTAAACGTCCTGGTTTTGAAATAAAATTTAAAAAAAATTGCAATTTCATTGATAATTATCGCAGCAGCTATATTCAAAAGCGTATACCATAATTATGCTCCGTATATTTCCCGTAAAAAGAACATGAACGAAAAGCGTAAACACTGATAATAAATGTTGCCGCATAAGTCATATACTTGACAAGGGAAATAGCTATAACGATTTACCAAGTACAATATACACTAATTATTTGGGTCAAGCAAATTTTGAATGGACTTAAAATTTCTCACGTGTAACCATATTGTGCAGAAGATTAAATAAAAAGTGAAGAAGCCAGGGAGGAATTAGTATCCATGGAAGGGAGTGCCGGATGCGAGCAGAAATCACCGGATATCGCCCCTGACGCCAATTTCCGGCTACATAACCCTAGTTGCCCGGCTTATTCGTCTACTCTATGGCCGCCGGAGAAAGATTTGCTTGTCCGGAAAGCCGAAGAAAAAAGTGAACGGGTGCAGGTACGAACAAATTTTCTTACTCGATTTGCCCCGAACAGACGTAGGGTAATATAGGAAAAGGAATAGTGATAGGTTAACAGGTCGTGCGTGTAAAAGATAAAAACACAGGTGGAGCATTAGCAGCATATACTGAGGTCAAGCTGACTGTTTAAACACGTAACAATATGGCGGATTGCAATCAGCTGTTCCTGCAAGTGTATTGAAAATAGTACTGCTTTTACACAAAAAGAACCAAGCAACCTACCTTTAAATTGAGAAAATAGCTTGCAAAGTTAAGTTGATTGTGTGATGGTTGGTTCAATGCATTGCAGAAGGTAGCGCAGGACACATGATGCTTGATTATATTTATATAAGCAAAACTCAAATGTTTCTTATGCACTTGGTGTACAACACTCAAATAAAAAAAAATGTCGCTTTCTACATTTTACATAAATGTTGTCCAAATGAGGTTATGCTTTGTTAACGAACAGCACAATCATACAAATTGTCATGATAACAAACAATATTTTTAACGTGTCAATATGGAGTCCGTCTGTGTCGAGACTTCACACTCCTTGCCTTAAACATACTGCTTTCTCCATGTGTATGGTTCTCCGATCTCTGGTAAAGGCGGAACATCAACTGCACCGCTATCTTGAATTACCAAATACCCTAAAATTACATTTTTCCTTTTTCGTGCATTAATCGTAGAAATCGACTTTGCAGACATTTTTAAAATTACATTAACAATATAGCTTATACAGAAAACATTTAACGCTAGTGGCGTGTTTCTGAGACATAATATCTTACGTCAACATTTAAAGACGTAACATTCCAAACCAACTTATCCAATTTTAAAGGGAAACGAAAAAACTTATATGATGAGAGATATGCGTTATTTGATCTGTTAAATTATTGTTATATCTCAAAATAAGTCAGTATTATATTTTGTTTGTTATTAAAGGAAAAAAATGGCCATGTCCAGTAGTGTGCTAGTCAAGATTTGTGTAAGAGGGGGAGTTAACCTGAAAATAATATTATTAACACCGAGCACCCCTTTAAAGTTGTGGATGGCGTCCAGGTGTCCTCCCCCGGGAAAATTTGGATTTTGTGGTGCAAAATAGTGGTATTTTAGCCATTTTTCGTAACGAAACACTAACATACTAGTCAAAATATGTTTAATCTGTTAATATGATTTTGTTTCAATTATTTGTGGCTATTGACCCATTCAAAAAATATTTTGTAGGTATTTTTAAAAAATTTCCGAAACTTAATATTTATTTGCTACTTTAGAATTTTTTTAAATACAAAAATGTTTTGTAGTGGTTTTTATATGCTTCAAACCCTAACCTGTGAAATACGCATTCAAATTATTTCTTTTCATTATGTTGATTGGTTTTCGGGGAGTGAACGAACTAAAAACCAGCACATTTTAACTTTGAATGCCATTATGGGTAAACTGATTGAACGTATTATTTGTAAGAGGAGAATGTTCTCCCAAGAAATTTCTACAAAACTAACACTGTTTCATACAAATATAAAGTAATGAATTTTTCTCCCACCGGAACGCTCTTAAGGGTACATAATCAATCGCCATATTGTATTATTTTATTTCTCATTTATACAAAATTCTGAGCGTAAGTTAGTGAAGTTTTTGTATTTTAGCGTCCATTTTAGTTACCTTTCGCTACAGCACAAGCATCGTAGTCGAATTAAAATATTAAAAAAAAAAAAATTACACGACAGATTGCGGCCTAATTATTGGTTGAAAGTTCAACTGTAATTTTGGTACTGTAGCGTAAGATAAGTAGAATCAAGGCTTTAATAGTAAGATTCATATGTTACATCTCAGAATAACAAAATGGGTAAAAATATCATAATCTAATAATGCGACTGATGCGTGCGAGTGTCACAGAATATTTAGGAATACAGAAGTGAAATAGCCGGCAGGACAGCGAGCTCAGTCACACACGTCAGAAAAATGGCTTCCTTGGCAAGCAACATGGCGGAGACACCTACGTCCAATCAGCGTAAGGCAGCTGCCCTGATAGCCGGCAGCCAGGCCAATAGGAATGTGTACAAACGTCGCAAAATATCGTCTACCTTGCAACACACACACATACGCCACGCTACAGGATCCAGCCAGAAACCCGCAGGGCGAAAGGCGGCAGCTTTTTTTATATATAAAGTCAAATTTATCGGCTATCCTCGTATATCTTTCTGCACGTGGTTCGCGACCAGACGGCGTACGGCAAATGGCTCGTGCAAGGACGCATCGTTACTCTGATCAGATTTAATTGAGTGCAACCCACCCGCCTCTGATTCATTCCGCTGTCTCATTGCTACAAGTTTTCACGTCGCGCTGTAAGAACTGTCTGTACTTTCAACAGTTTCCAGACAAAACTGTATATTCAGGGTTTGAATCTGAGGCACGAGTAGTTGCGTGAAGATTTTTGTACCATTTTGTGTCATTGTCTTTTGTAAAGATTAATTACACTACAGGTCAGAAAAAATCAAAACTAAGGGTGCCGCCTAACTACACGTGAGAAGCTCAAAAGCGAAGGAACTGTAAGGTCGACCTTGAAGCGCGCATCAAATGCCGCGTCGCCTCAACGAGCCAAGCGCTGAACTAGCGTGCAAGCTTCCCGCCGAACGGTTTTTACTGCGGGACATTAAGAGGTGACCATATAATTTTATTGATGGAAAGTCTGCAACTAAGTTCAGTGCTGGTCGCAATCTGAGATTCACATACATCCGGTTAGTACCTTTTAAATTACGGAAGTATGAAAAGGTCGTTTTAACAGCGTTTTTAATGAGCGTGGCGTCTTAACATTGAGGTTTCGACCTTGCCTGAAGTTTGTTTTCTTTTCGTACGTTGGCACAATGGGCACACGTCGATTAGCTTCGTAGAAAAAACCTGTTTACGAACATGCTGCAACGCATTTGAAGCGTGGGGTAGGCGGCCGCCTTAAAAGTTTGTCACAGGGAAAATTTCTGCCACTTGAACGCTGGTATCGGTAATTGGTGAAAACAGATCAACAACAAAGATTTCCTGAATTCTAAGTTATATTAAGCTGATGAATTAAAATGCGAAATTTGGTTTATCTACTATTTAAAATTTATTCACTTTAAAACTATGTTAAACTACAACAGTCTCTTTCAAGTATATTTAAATTTAATATTACTACAGTTTCGATTTTTTTCGTCTCTTTGCGATATCAGCGAAACTAGCGGTTTGAATATTTCCCTGTGCCAAACTCTCCCATAAGAAATCACATTCTCTTTCTAACCTGTAGTAGAAATAACCTTACTTACGTGTACATTGGCAGCTCCCATTTGTGATTATTCACTCTAAAAATTTTTGTAAATTTACAAGGATTTTCCTTGTAATTTTACAAATCCTTGTAAAAGTACAAATACATCCCTTGTAAAATCATTAGTTAATGAAGTTGCAAAGGTCAACTCTGTAACACTACAAAGGAATTCTTTGTACCTATTCCGACAGTTTCTGCACTGTAAATTATTTTGTAAAGTATAACATCGCACTTCTTCATAGTTGTACAAACTTTTGTAAATGTTGAAAAATGTTCATGTAAAATTATGTCTGGAATAAAGTGAATGTCTAAATTAATTGCATGTTTTAAAGTAAAGAACTATTACCAAACAGTACAATGAATGTAGGTATACAAATAAAGCCTAAACGATATAGAAGTCACGGTGGTCTAGTAGACCGACCCCCGTGGCTCAGTTCTGGGTTCGATTCCCAGGTCTGGTTGGGTGTAAATTTGTGTTTCTCCATTTGGGTCTCAAAAATTGTCACTATGCAACTTGTCACACGGAAAGTACTGGGGTCAATCAAATTACGTCTCATTAAAGGGGGGATGGTTGGTGCAGTGGTGATGCGAAAGCTTCCGCATCGCCGCTGCACCAAACATTTTGATAAAAAAAATGGTTGAGTGGCGGGCTTTGGTGCGGGGGGAGGGGGTTCTGGGTTTGACTCCCAAGTCAGGCTGGGTGTGATTTTGTGCTTGTCCATTTGGGTCTCAAAAGTTGTCACTATACATATTGTCTCACGAAAAGTACTGGGGTCACTCGAATTAAGTCACATTAAAGGGGGGAATGTTTGGTGCAGTGATGATGCGGAAGCTTCCGCATAGCCACTGCACCAAGCATTTAATCAAAAAATTATATTGTAAAAAAAAAGAGCGGTAAATTGCGTAAATAACATGCATGGGGTGAGTGGTTCGAAACCTAGCGCCTCTCGAGTGTGTTTTATTTTTTTTACTTTTTCAAAATAATTTCATGTGTACATCCTTAATTCAAAAGTTATTTTATAAATAAATGCAGTGTTATTTATGAAGTAAAATGAACATTTAATTTTTTTTTACCTTGTTGAAAGTACAGCTACACGGCTAGTCATTGTAATTTTACAAACATATACTTCGTATTTTGTTACAAGGACAACCATTGTAGTTTTACAAGGAATTTCTTTGGCAACTGGGGTTTCCAAGGATTTCCTTTGTAAAAGTACAAACATTTTTTTACAGTGTTGGTATCATGTCTTTCTTTAGACATGTCTTGTCATTTGATTGCATTAATAAAATACGCCTGATGTTCGGATCTTCACAGGCGCTTATAGCTAGAGTCCACAAATTTTTGGGAAAAATATTTTCTCGCTAACTTGTTTCAATGCCTTACGTGCATATATTCAGTTGTGCTTCATGGTCTGTAATTGAATGTTTATAACTGTCATTGTCTCGTGGTTCTACCAGCAAATAACAGACGTGAGGTATCGTAGTACCTTGTTCTGGGAGCCAATTCTTGAAATGATGCGAGATTATTCCATTGTGAATTTGCTCGGAATTTCTTGATGGATTTCATGTTGCTATTCTTGAGTGAAAATAACTTCCTAATGAAATTATTCCATGCGGAAAAATCTCACATGCTCTTGGGGTCACGAATAAAAGAGTTAAATTAAGTACTGGATTTAATAGCTCACAAAGCTACGAAATACACAAAACAGTAATCAACTAGAACTCTCACAACACAATTAGTTATGCACACAATTACTCCTGTGTCACAGACACGTTAATTAACTTTGACAATTAAAGCACAAGAAAAGTCTACCATCAATTAATTAAACACTATAAATCACAAT
>PNEQ01081018.1:0-43361 GCA_003012365.1 Medauroidea extradentata
TTTAAAACCTTTCACGGCACCAAGTGGAAATATTTAGATTTTGTATTTTTTATTCGCGCGCCCATGCGGCGACATTTAACGCAGCGTAGTTGGCCTCCCTGCCTAGAGCCTGCCATGTTCCAGAAGTCCCGTAAGCACCACCCCCTCGGGAGGCCACCCACTCTGCTCGACCCCCTAAAGATTCGGGTATAAAAGGGGCGCCTTCAGCCCTCGTTAGTCAGTAGTCGTCAGGGGATCGGCCTAACCACCGAGTCTCCTTGGCACTCCTCCCGATCTGTTGGTTGACGTCCGCAAGGTGCCAACAGATTACCCTTACCCAACCTACCTTGTTCCTACCATACATGCTGGGGTTGATGTCCGCAAGGTGCCCCAGCACCACACACAACAGTCCGTCACAGGGGGTTGACGTCCGCAAGGTGCCCTCTGCGATACCTTTACCTTAAATCCACCAGTCGGCGGATTCCTTGTACCCACCCCAACTCTTGCACTTTTCCTATAGGAGTGTCAAGTAGCGCTCGGTGGCGAACACCGCTAGCCTGGCCCGCGCGCGCCATTGTTGTTTTACAGAACACAGTCAGTTCTGCGCACATGTTATTCCGAAAGTTATTTTCACCGGAATAAGATATCTAAGGGTAGTTCCGTAGAACCACGCGGGAGCGAAGCTCAGTATTAGTAGCAATCTATTGCTAAGTAAAAAAACTTGGAGTCTTTAAAGAGTACGTAGTGAGAAAGTGTGTAAACTATTGTAAATTGGCGAACTCTTGTAAAATTGTAAATTCAGTGTTTGTAAGAACTCGTGTGCAAACCATCTTGTATATTACCAGTCTCAATATATAATAACCACATTTACCTCAACTTTTTTATTTTTTATTAATGTCTCAACCCGCACAAGATAGTGATATCAATCGTACCGAAGCCAAAAAACAAGCCGCCTTACTTCGTTACTCTCAGTGCCATCAGCCAGTCAGAGACCTCAGCAGGGTGATACTACCAGCTGTACCACTCCCGGGCAAAGCCCCAACGCTACCTGACCTGTGTCAGCAGTACTCTCAAACGGAAACTGCGCCTACCCAGTCGGATCTCCGGAAGATATTGCGGGGCATGTGCAGGAGCGTACCACCTCTGCTGAGCCCACTCAAGTCTCCCCCACGTCCCAAGGCGGGACCTGTTCAAAAATTACTTAATGAGTGGCACCCTCCGGCCACCGTCTCCGCAAAGAAGCGCCGGCTACTTGAAACCTTGTTTTAGGTGAGTGACTCGTAAACCTAAAAATAACACCTGTAAGATCTCTGTCCCTCATAAAGTACTCCAGAGATCATACCTGGCCAAGATCGACAGTCACTCGTCGTGTAGGGGACATATCACTGGATCCTAGCTTACCTTGTGTTCCCCCAAAGTCTCATGCTCAAATTTTAAAACACACTTGGTAAGACTGAACACTTGTACTTGTACATTCAAACCCATTGAGAGGCGACACGCTGCCTACACATTGCATGGTTAGTTTTCATCAATTTTTGCTTTTCAGTAACAAAAACCAATTTCTCATTTTGTGGTAATGATATCTTGTATACAGTACTACCAGTATATTCATTTGTTTGAATCAGTGCATTTTCAGTGTATCTGTATAATGCTGTGTAATGAGGTGGCTAGTGAACTCTTTGATTTATCATTCCTTGTGTTGTGGTGAATACATTGATTGTGTCTAATGTGATTACTGCTTAACAAATTCATGCTGGTGACTCATAAGTTTGACAGCATGCAGACACTATCACCTGAATTCTATTGTGTTCAGAATCATATTAGGTTACAGTACTAAGCAGTTTCAGAATACTAGCAGTACAACTTTAATTATTAGATAACAAAAGGGTCTAAGTAACGAGTAGCAAACATTTTAAGCAAAAATAAGTAAAGGTGTAGAATTTTGTCTCATTTACGTCAACAGCAGGAACATATACAGTTGGTCTAATCGCTGAGATTTAGTATATTTAAGTTACAGTATTTTGATTGTTATTTTTATTACATAACTAAGCTGAAATAGACCCTAATTCTAGGAGAAGAACATAATGCAAAAATTTTACCTATTTATTGCACTGTGTATGTAATATCTTTCTGATTCTGTAAGTGAAGTGTTGTGCTTAAGATGTTTATTTTCAGTGCCTTGTTGGAGAAGACCCGAAATCGAGGCGGCCACGACTTTTGCACGTTTCTGCTAAGGGACATAAAGACCTCAGCAGCTCAGAGGTTTGTGACAGTCACCTATCATTATAATTTAATCAAAAATAACTGTACTACGTTTGTGTTGCAAACATTTATAATGTTGATGTTTCAAAAGGTTAAGATGCAGTAGCGTCATGACTTTAGGAAGTGTCACTGTTCCCAAGAAAGACTTTGTAAAGTCACTAACTCATATTGTGACGGGGCGGCTGTCTGTAGTCCCTGTTCGCGGCGCAAAGATGTGACGTTGCGGCTTTGTGTGTGTTATGATGATGTTCGCGGCGCTAGATGTGCCTCTGTCTCACTGTTCGGGGCATTGAGGTTATGTAATCTGGCTTGCTCCGGATAACTCAGTTTGTTTACCTATATTATTTGCAGAGGTAAGCATCCATTGTGATTTCACTAGTTAAAACTCACTAAATATGGCAACTGTTTGTTTATTTTCAATCCTACGTTTTAAAATTTTTTTTGCTTCGTGATGTTGCTACAAATGGCGGTTTGGTACCAAACACAAATAAAACAGTCAGATATCTGGCGTTACCATGTCCGAAGTTGATTAAACAAAATAAAAAAAAAATACGAAAAACCTATCCGTTGCCTGAAACTTAGCCAATGCTATGCCATCCGACGGTTATGGCACAAACCCCGTATCTCCCGCTACCTTCATATAAATTTTAAAGTTCAAAGAAAAAAAAAACACTCCAGGGGCACTAAAGCCTTCTACAGCCTGTCCAGCGCTCCCAGGGCCAGCCTCGCTGCGCCCTCGCGACCTGCTGACGTCTCTCTGCAACACGACTCCCTCGGGCCAGCGCCCAGCACCAACTCAACCACTGCTGGTCAGCACCCAGCGCCCACTGACTGACAACTCACGGCAACGGACATGATAACCTCTGCTGAGTGATACAACAGAATCCAGCATTTATCAAAACCAACAAAATTACACGTAAAACATGAAACAAAGGATTCCAAAATTTGAATTTATAGTTGTTACATCAAAATAATATTACAGTATTTATCCACACAAATATAATAATTGGGGACAAAAGGTGCGCAACAGTGGAACTACTTTCGCGGCACAATACCGTAAGCAACCCCCTGTGATGGCTGACCTACGTGCTTCAATAACCTACGTCATGAAGAATTTCATGAAGCAAATGATCAACCACAGCGTCGGCGCCAGAAATCCTACAGCCTGGAGAAGCTTGCAACACAAACAGGTTACTCACTTCACCAGGAAAAATTTAATAAGATACTAAAATTGCCAAAACTCATAAATTAGTTAAAATACAAGAATAAGTTATATCAACAAAATTAATTGAAATTCTACTGTGGTCAGTTTGAAACCAGACAAGCCAGGAAAGTACTCAAATAACTCTACTTTAAAATTCCTTGACTGTATTTTCATATTTAAATTTTGAAAGGATGAATTAAAATTAATTATCTCCCCAATTACTACGTTATTGAATCCTGATGTATCATCCCTGACACATGATGAACTAATACTGAAAACGGCCTATAGCCTGTTACTAAAGATTTAAATTTAAATAAGGAAACAAAATAATTGACATAGATTTAAACAAGATAGGGAAGTGACTGAACACTTCACAATATAATTGAGACTATGAATTTTACCTATGTAACCCAAAAATTTGGCACATTATTACCATAATTATTATTGTTATTATTATTAAAACTTCTTGTGAATGAAATATTTTCGGTTTTGAATAGGTAGATGTTTTCAAAATTAAATACATACCGTATTCGCCCACGTACCCAGCGCAACTTTTTTCCCGAATTAGAATGCCCAAAATGAGGGTGCGCGGCTTACATGGGTAATTTAAGTTTGAAGTTCGTGCGCACGTGCGGGAGGGAGGCTTGGCAACGCTGCGGGGGTGATGAGGCGGTGGAATGTGGATGTCTAGACGAGTGATCGCGGATAACTTACAAACTCACGTGTGCAGCTAATAGTGTTCTCTGCGTGTAACTGATTAGCGTACAGTTATCGTAGTGTTTACGTTGATAGTTCAGGCAATAAAAATGTCAAAACGATTGCGTTCATTTACAGTGGGAGAGAAACTGAAGGTGATAAAAGAAGCAGAAGAGTTAGGAAATCGCGCGGCAGGCTGTAAGTACGGCATTGCGGAGTCGTGTATCAGAGACTGGCGAAAAATGAGAAACAAGTTGAACAGGAGGGCCTTCAGGGGGAAAAAAATTTCCACACATAGAAGAAAGATTAGTTACATACATAACTGCATTACGACAGTTTGGATATGCCGTTTCTACTGACATGTGTCAATTGGAGGCCTTGAAAATTGCCTGAGAATTGGATGTAAATCCTGAGTTCAAGGCTAGCAAGAACTGGATTTACCGATTCTACAGACGGAATGGCTTATCTGTGCGATGGAAAACGATTGTTTGCCAGCGACTTCCAGATTCCTATAATGACAAGTTGGTTCAGAATCGTCGTCACGTTATTCGCTTGTGGCAGAAGCACTCGTACCTACTGGGGCAAATGGGAAATGCCGATCAGACCCCTGTCTATTTTGAAATGCAGTCTGACACAACAGTTGAGGCACGTGGCTCAAAATCTGTGCAAGTAAGAACAGGTGGCAATGAAAAGCAGCGGTGTACCATCATGCTTACAATGCTAGTGGACGGGAAGAAGCTTCCTCCTTTTGTGATTTTCAAGAGCAAATTGATACCGAAAAATGAGAAAATACCGGCCGGAATTTTCGTAAGGGCGCATGAAAAAGGCTGGATGGAGTACACTTTAGTAGTTGAGTGGTTGAAGTGTGTGTGGGAACGCCGGCCAGGAGCCCTACTGTGACAAAGAAGTATGTTGGTTCTGGACAGTTATCGTGACCACCTGACTGATAATGTTAAAAAACGTCTACAGGAAGGAAACACCGACCAGGTAATAATCCCGGGTAGCATGACCTCGATTTTCCAGCCCCTAGATGTGTGCGTAAACCGGCCGTTTAAAGCACATTTATAAAGGCTTTATACGGAATGGATGGCAAGTGCGGAGCACACCTACACTCCCACAGGCAGACTGCAGAAACCGTCTCTTGCGCAGCTTTGTGGGTGGATAAAGACAGCGTGGGCTCTAATCCCAGAAGATCTTGTTCTCAAAAGTTTCCGCAAATGCTGCATTAGTAATACGCTCGACGGAAGTGAAGATGATAATGTTTGGGAGAATGACGCAGTTTCCGAGGACAGTCCTGACGAAATAGACGGGGACAGCAGCGATGACGACGGTGGTACCTAATGATGATGACGATGACGTACCAGTTTAAAGACTTTTTTTTTTTTATTTATACCAAAGACTTTATATTTTTTTTCCCGACTTTTCATCTACAGAATCCATTTGTACATAGCTGTATTTATTGTGAGTGATACATGCAGAGCTAAGCTTTTTTTATTCACTGAAAACGTCTCGTGAAGTGGTGATACACGTGGAGTGTTTGTATTGCTTTTGTGCTGCGACTGTACCAGTTGACCTTGACAACTTCCGCTCGCTTACTCACATGTCCGAGCGCGCCCACATACACACACAGACACTGGCTGGTGCCGTGTTGCTGGCATGCAGCGCTTTCCAATTGGAAGCAAAAAAAGCGCATGTCAACCTCTCGTTGCGGCAAACTCAGTTCTGTGCATTAACATCCGCCCCATTTATGAGGCATTGATTTATTTTAAAGAAGTGGCTGCTATATACAAATAAATTTAGTAGGTGAGCAGAATTTTTGTTTGTTTGGTTGTTTTGCCCCGTAATAAAATTTTTCTATCCCAAAAAAATTATTTTTTGAAAAAAAATTTTTTCCCCAAATTTGTCATTGAAAAAAAGGGTGCGCGGGGTACATGGGCGAATACGGTAATACTTTTGAATGGTATTTACAACTCCTCCTGTGCGCCACATTTGTAAATTTTTCAGTTCACAACATTCAATGAGAGCCGAAGTGAACATTCAATGAGAGCCGAAGTGTTTCTCAAGGAAAAATAAAAAAGTTTGTTTATAAGAACCTTGTGTAAATTATTAAAATATTTAGACATCTCTAGACTGAAGTAATACCAAAAAATGTTATGTATGATATTTTTGATGCCAAAAATTAATTTTAATGGAGCACCTCATAAGTTTGAGCACAGTACCTCATAATTTTTAGTGAAAATGTGGGTACATTTGCAGTTGCATTTTGCATCGTAATCAGAAGCTTTGTTACACATATATGTTTCTTTTTGACTTCTCATTAAATACCTATCTTATTTAATAATGTAAGTGACTTTCAGAAACGATGCATTTCTATTTTAATATAGTTTTTACAGATAAATATTACATTTATTACATATTATTTAAAGTTGTTGTAATATTTAGGTGTTTTGAAAATGTGTATTGTAGAATATAATATCTGACAACTCATTAATATCTTACATTTAGTTGACACACAGGTTAATGATTTTCAGATACAAAAGAACCCCGATTTAACGAAATGCCATGGGATCCGAAAATGTTTACTCTAAATCGATGTTTCATTAAATCAGTCTTTGCCCCCCCCCCCCCCCCCCCAAAAAAAGTTAAATCCTTGGGCATGTTTCGTCCGAATTTAAGGTAATTTTAAAAAAGTATCTTGGCTCAAAACAATAACAAAAGGCATTTACCGTCAACAGGTAAGACACAGCCGTGAAAAGAAATAAAATCAGCGATAAAACTACAAAAATTTACAGTGGAACACTCGGCGAGGGTGCACAAGGTGAGTTAGGCTGTCCTTGCACACCACCAACACGTGAGAAGTGATGACTAACACCGCTGACAATTCTTCAATATTTCCGTCCCTCTCCCGTCCGCTCCATCAACAAAATTAAGGAAATTCCCATGAAAAATAGTAAAAAAATTTATTTAATGAAAACTAAGTTAAAAGTTTGCGAGACAACGGTAAAATAATAATTAAATACGCGCGGCAGCAGCCAGTGTAGCTTGTATGCAGCCGCGCTTGTGAAACAAACTCACTGGTCTGCTCGCTAATAATACTTAGCACTTGAGTGTTTTTTAGTATCGGAGAAACAAATTATTTACGTTTACGGTAATAAATTCGTTGAAAAAAGTCTGCATAAATAATATTACTTTTTTTTTAATAATCTAACTTGTTTTATCACGGGACGCAAGTGTAAATAATCACGCTGAACACCACTGCATTCTATCAATAATATAATTAATCAGTAGAACGCACGGCACTGCAGCGCATTCTAACGGAGACACGAAGCACTATCTGTGAATTAGTTCTTGTGTTGTCCACCGCTGCGCTGTGGAGACTGGGTACCTAGATGCTCGTTCACTCGCCAATCGCCAGGATGAGGATCTATGCGCGCACTTGTTATATATATTAAGCTACTCATGAAGTTAGAAATTTCAAAATTGTAGTATGTAATTTCCATCTCGTAGTTCTTGGCGATTCTTTTAAAAGGTTGTTTACAAGGTGTTTTAATTTACAATGTAGAATTTTACAGGCTTATATTCAATGTCGTACATCACAGTCTGTTTTAGTTGATATTGTGCCTTTATCAAATTAATGAACGACGAGACACTACTATGAGAAGAATTATTACAATGCTGCAATGTATGTTTGCAAGTATGCTGGGAGTTCTCCATACGTTAGGTATACATAGGAAGTCTACTTAAATCTAATTTCTGCGAACTTGTGTGATGGGAGGTGAAGTTAATTTGTGACCGTGAATAAATGTGATGTTGCAAGTATGTGTTCAAGAAAAGAAAATATAGTAAACATAGTATAAAAACATATTCATAACAACACTTACTGGTAAATTAGGGCATGGCTGCGCTCCGAGGTGGGATTAAAAGTACAATTTTGACCAGCAGCTATGTGCACTGTTGACATTGTATAACATTGGTAATGTTTATTCATTCACTCAACTATTTACTAGTGACTGAATTAGTCTGTCACAAACAAACAATTTATTGGCTGCCGCAAAACTTCATACTTCGTACAAGACTGCACTTATACATTATGCAGAGGTTCAAAATTTAAACATTTTATAATATAAATATTGCACCTATTACAATGACATTTTACTTTAGTATACAAGAAGGTTATGTGCATACATAATTTGTACGTCAGACATTAGACTTTTCATAGTTATAAATGAAACGACTTTAAATTACGTATTAAAATTTACAGTTTAATATCTCAATTAAAATGAGGGGGAAAATTTTGAAATTACATACAGACAACAGTAACTGAAAAAAAACTGTAGACAAAATTTCATGAAATCTGCAGCAAAAAACTGAACTGAAGTTCACTCTTAACCTTTTATGGGGGTTTCCTTATTAATAAGCATTATGTATTTCTTCCAGTTCTTCATTTCGTAAATGTTGTAACAGGGGTTGACTGAATTTCTTTAATGTTCTGATTAATTCACAAGTTATAACTTCTTCTTGTATTTAAATTAACCATTAGATACTGTCTGATAACCCACTACAGTATTTGATTTTAGTCATAGCTTGGGAAACTCAAAATGTGGTTAAGCAGCACTTAAAATTTTGTCAAAAGTTAATTAATAACTATGAAACCTGCGCTAAACATTTTAAGTCCAGGTATTCTCAATACATGCTTATACAGTGGTTTCTGTTTTGTTTTTACACTTGTGTTATCTGTGGTTATATGTGCTTGAAAGTGTTAAGCGCTGTAGAATGTATTGAAATGGCACGTAGTGGTTTGCTTACAGTCAACAGAAATGAGTATGTAAGTTGTTGATAGTTTCACTTATTGCAATTTCATTGTAGGATTGTGCAAATATTTGGGGAGATAAAGAGTATAAACATTAGGACTCATTTTCTTTTCAGTAAAAGAAACAGGCAGCCAAAAGTTACAAATAAACACAGCAGACTCCGGATTATTCACAGTTATTGTGGAGACGGACACTGTGGATGATCAAAAATTGTGGTAAATTCGTAACTACTGTATGTATATAGTAAAATGTGTTTTTTAACTTTTTTTTTTCTATGCTGGAAACTACTTTTCTGTGGAGCGACTACGAAAGCTGCTGCACACAGTGGCCCTACAAACATATAAAAACGCAGCAACCATCAGTGTAGTTTGAAACCCTCATCAAACTGCCAAGTCTTCGGCAGTAATGTTGCCGCCACTGTTGTTTCTCTGTCCGCTCCCCCGTCACCTATTCTCCTTTACCCTTAGTTCACTTCCGGTCTGCTGCTGCCACCTTGTGTTACCCCTTCCCTTATAGTTGTATACATGTGTTTGTGAATATCACGTGTTTTGATACATGACAGATTAGCTAAAATGTCACAAAACAAAATAAAATTTTTTTATTGCATTTACATTATTTCCTCAGCTACAGAACTAAAATCAGTACGATGGGTGAACCAAAAAACTTTACATTTACAATAAAGCTTATAATTATTTTATTCAATATTATTTTTTTTTGTGAAGTAAAAGATTAATCCTTTAGTTAACGAGTTTTAGTGTCAAATTCACAAAATAGTAACATAATTTATAGCATCAAATGTTAGAATATCACTTACAAGCCACTCAAAAAAGACTGCTGTAGGGCACCATAGTGTTAACCTACTCAGCAGCTAGTAACTGCAATGGCCACAGGAATCTCACAGTGTCTGACAAAATGTTTGAGTTCAAAGAAAGGTGATGGGGTGAGATATCGCAACTGTGAGATAAGAGTCTATACTCCTCAGTCGACATGTGCTGAAGGGCAGGAGGAAAAAAATAACTTAACAAATCACAGTAACTGTGTTTAGGATGCATGTCTAACCACCGCTAAGCAATATTGATTCCCATCATGTTATTTAACACATACAATTTATGTTTTAAGAAAAGGGCTTAAAATGTTTAAACTACTGAATGAAAAATTTAGCAGTGTGTATAATAAGCACTAAACAAAGTTGTGTGAGTTGAATATATGTACATTACATCAAAGTTTTTATGTAAATGTCAGAATATGCAAATTGGACTGTATAAAGTAGGAATTGTATTTTCCATATTGGTTACTTTGAACTTAAAAGTAAATAAAATATAATTCCCGTGAAACATGATATACAGTATACACATGTTCAGTTTAGTTCAGTACAATTTTTTTATTTCTCTCTCTCCCTCCCTTTTTCTCTGTGCCATTCTTAACCCTTCTTTCTCTCTCTCTTAGCCCCTCTCTCCCCCCTCCCAACTAATACCAAAATGGGTGGAGATATTACAGCTCAAGGTCAAAGCTGTGGTATCTGTTGTCAAACTTCCCACTCTCTCAAGCCATATATTCAACTATTATCCTAGCACAAAAAAAAATGAAGTATTCGTAGGCTCATTCTTTCTTCCTCCTCTCTTATCTTTCTTGCACATTTTCTTTGCCTCCCACTGATTTTATCAATTGGTATGCTTTACCACCCCTTCCTACTTATCAACCCACACGATTACTTGTTAAGTAGTTTCAGCTTTTTTCCATAGGTCCTAAGTGTGTTCCAGTCATACCATTGTATCAAAGAGTTGTTTCATGGAACTTCCTCCTTCCAGTTTATTTATTATTTCTGGTGACTGTTGTAACAATAATACATTTAATTTCAATGAAAATTACTTGTTAAAGTGGGTCATCAACTAAAAAGTTTGTTGCTGTGCCACAAAGCTCATAGGCCTACGAAAACACATTCAGAGAATGAATGAGACTGCTGGCACAGATGCAAGCACGGATGGCATGGCGTCGAGATGCTGACAGCTCAGCTGGTACATGTGCTGTGTGGCCAGTTCACTGCTTCGTGCCGCAACTGAGTCCGCCTGAGATTAAAACTGTGTTACAAATGGTAGTTAATATGCATGTTATGTAACCATGATTTGTATTACATGTTAATCATTATAAACACTCCAGACGTTTTTACTAACATTCGAGTCCCTATAAACATAATTCAGAACTGTTCACGCTAAACTGTAAAATTTGATGTTTAGTGTTAAAACACTGTGTTTATGCCACAAATTGGATAATCAGCCCGCAGATAACTGAGAGTCTACTGTATTTCCAATAGACCTATCCGAGTGCATATAGTTTATTTATGTGACAAAAATTAAAATGTGTAGTTTGTGTATTCACTTGCATACTTAATCTGTGTGTATTTAATTTTTAGGCACATAGACAAACACTTTTGAAGAATACAGCTACTGTTCTTAATTTTAAAATTTACATTCAAAATGAAAGTTAACTTTGATTTTCTGGCGATAAAAACAAATCTTAAAATAGTTCCCAGAAAATCCAAATTGTTCCCAGTTTTTGTTAACTTTTTTCCTTGGTAAGGCATCAGAATATAGTAGTTTAGGTACCAGTAAACATAAATCATTAAATATCAGTTTGTTTTTACCAAACATTGCATTGTAGATGGACATACCAAAAACATTAAAGAAGAGAAATGTTTGCCTAGACGTTCTGGTTTATTTTTTGTCCAAATAAAATATGTATTGTGTCAAAAGTGTAAAGCATTTTTGTGCTGGGGAACATTATGTCTAGAGTGATTTCACATTAATGTGACAATGGTGCTGAATAAATTAAACAATCACTGTATAAATGTCGAGGTGACAAGGATTTGCAAGTTTTCTCGTTCACTTACAGTAAAATGCTACTTTTTTTAAGCTTGTTGCTTAGTAATGGATGTATGGTATTTACTTTTGTGTTCAACAGTTGGCGGCTAAGTTTGCAGCATTTGGTGCTGTTGATGTGAAGTTGTGTTCGAGGAGAAGAGCTCTTGTTGCTGTCGGAACACACAGAATGTGAGAAGAATTCTTATTATTATTTTTAATGGTTTGAGAAAATGCGGTTGTGAAAAGTTGTTAAGCTTGGCAAATTTCTAACAGCTAGGAAGACCCTTGGTTCTTGTGTTCACATGCAAGATTTTTGTAAAATATTGAAATGCAATGTGCCATGTGTATATTTTTTGGACAGAATTTTACATTTATGTCTGTCTTATTCTTTTAGACATTAGTTCATACTGTAGAGCCCTAATTTTACAATGCCATGGTTCCCAGGAATGACTTTGTAAAATTGACACAGGTTAGATTTGACCCCTCTTACCCACAAATTTAGTAAAATTAAACCTAGTTTCTTACGCGAAGTATGTGTATCACATTAAAATGTAAATCTATTTTTTTTTATTAAATTACTCAGTGATTGGCTAGGCGGGTGATTTGTACCTGATATGTTTATCTGGAAAGGTATATTTTTATGACCCTGCTGTCAACCAAACAAATTATTTATCATTTATGTCTTGAGCACCCCACAATTGTCAGCGACAGTGCAAGTCCATTGTTTGTGTTCCGCAGTTAAAAATCACGTGTTTTACAAAAATCTGTGAATTTATTTCAGTATTTTAGCATTTATAAATGTCATCAATACCTCTAAATCTTACGTACGATAACTCTTTGATGCATAAATTAGTTTTGAGTGCATAGCATGTTTAAACAGATTGAATAATTATTTTTAGTGACTGCACGCAGGGCCGGCTCTGTGTATTTTTCAGGGTTGCACAGTGTTTTATGACGACGTGGCATGCTGCCCCTCTCCTTTTTACCATTGTGACCTATTCTGTTTTATTTCTACACTTAATTTATTCACTTCTTGTTTGACAGTCAGCACACACATGTGCACAAAAAAAAAATATATATATATATATATATATCTGTGTATATATGACACGCACTCACACACACACTTGGTATTTACTCGTATACCGCTCACCCTCATGTAAGACCTGCACCAAGCATTTTCGAAATACTATCAAGAAAATTATTTTGTTAGCTATACACCTTTTGTTGAAAAATGTAACCAAGCTACACTTAATATTACATGAATTAGGACAATGGCGGGAAAGGCCGCTAGGCTACTAATTACAATTAAAACAGAAAGAATTGTGCACAAGTACTCACAGGAATGTACTCGCAGATAGAAACACACACACATAGGACGAACACATTTCTCCGCGGACGTGCGGTCACAACGTTTCGCAGACTACATCTTCTTCTTCAGGTGAGTGGAACTAAGCAGAATTAATACGCTGGGAACTGGCACATCAATACATCACAAAATCAAGACAGTCACCTTACCTTAACCTCAGATAACAATCCAACATTTCAAACTTCCCGCCGCACCTTAGTTTGCCCTCTGGCCGCTAGGTGTACTGATTACCAACCACCGCTGGACAATAGACTTCTGTGTGCCTCCACTCACCTGATGAAGCAAATGTAGTCTGTGAAACGTTGTGACCGCGTGTCCACGGAGAAATGTGTTCGTCCTATGTGTGTGTGTTTCTATCTGCGAGTACCATCCTGTTAGTACTTGTGCACAATTCTTTCTGTTTTAATTGTGATTATTACATGAATTAAATAGTGTATGTTAATCTTAAGAATTAAATTATGGCCCAAAAGTAAAAGTAGTGCTTAGCACCATTTGACGAGTTGGAAGAAACAATGGCACACTACGTATGAATGCTCCGCACCGGCAACTGCATGTATTGCACTCTGTCAGCACTTGGAGGGTGCGCTGTACTGTGCTCTTTTCAGCAGAGCAATGAATAACTATCTCAGTCTTTGCAGCAACACGCAGCACTGTAAGTGCCTAGATGCTTCCTTATTGGGTCAGGCGTGTGAGACGAAGGATCTAAGTACCCGCTGGCTTGGCACCACTCGGCACGGGTCTGTGCGCAACAAGTAGGCCGGCAGAAAGTTATTTTATTGGTCAGACTTCATTATATATAAAATGATACAACAAAGTTATTTTTGATGTAATATAAATTAAAACATAGCACTTAATGATTTTCAGTAACTTTATACTGACTGTGCAAATCCTTCAGATTTAATAGTACAGATAAATAAGATTCTTCATTACAAGTACATATTATATAAAGCAATGATTTTCAGTAACTTTGTACTGACTATGCAAATCCTTCAGATTTAATAGTACAGATAAATAAGATTTTTCATTACAAGTATTATATAAAGCTGGCCTCTGTAGCATGGTCGGTTAGGCGTCAGTTTACGGTGTCATAGGTGCTGGGTTTGATTCCTGGCTGGGGCATGGATGTTGTCCATTCACCTTATTTTACCTTTGTCTGCTTTTAAGACCTTGTTGTTAAAGGGCAATAAACCTTCTCACCTCAGAAGTATGTAAATTTTTTTGACTATTCCAACATCTTGAAAATGAAATGATAATGGTACCATAGAAAGTGATTTTCAACCACTTGTTGTATTATTCGTTATAATTTAATTTCAGAGCCAGAGATGCCCTTAGCACCTTCAAAGGGCATCAGGAACTTGAAGTCAGCCTCTACAGCCCACTGCGACACTCGTCGCTGGTGCGAGGGCTCCTGTGGTAAGTGTTGTAGATTCTACACAGTGTTTCTGAGTTTACTGCTACAATAGTTAAGTTGAGCCGTTTATTGCTCCATTTACTCATTTAGGCTTAAGGCCTTCATTACAACACTCCCTTCAGACTTCATCAGTTTCAAAATTCAAGTAACCCTGAGCAAGAAACTAGAAATCAGCAAACATATGCTTATAGCTATTAGTGAAATCGGGTTATTTTGCACCATTCTTGAGCAAGAAAACAATCCAATAAAGTTTAAAACGTTCTATTCACAGAGTATACAAAATTTACATTCCCTTTACAGTTTCAGAATATACCACTCAACATTACCAAATTACGTCTCTCTTAAAGGCAATTCTCCTTTAGCCTTCTAATTACAGAAAAGAATATCACACACATTCACTCTCATCTAATTCCGTGTTTCCATTCAAGTAAGCGCACCTTGCAACACTTCGTTAATCCACTACAATTTCTCTTGACCAATTGAATGGGCTGATCTCTCTTGAACTCTAGCGCACGCAGCATTCCTTTTCCGAACCCACAAAAGTGTGTTCGCCATAAATGAGCGGGCCTTCCTTAAAGTCTCTGTCAACACCCAGGAATACAGCGGCCCATACTGGAATGTACTTTGTGATGTCGACTACAGCTGACAGTAGTTTAACCAAACTTATCAGGCCTCCAGAACTTGCCTTACACACGGACATTGAATATGCCAATAAAATCCGGGTAGCTTCTTTGTGCTCTCGCATACTCGGCGAACAAAGAAGTACACTCAGCTTCTGTCATGACGTCTATGTATTCCTTTGTCAACTGACCACCGAACTTAGTTGTGGGCACCTTCACACCCGGCCGAAGAGTTAGCAACGGCTTCCTGCGCCCCTCTCAACTCGACTCGCTTACAAGAGCGCCTCTACCGCTGGCCGTCGGAACTAGACGCTCCGCTCCTTCCCCAGTTCTACTCCTCCATGGCCAGTGGAGTGTCAGGTCTGAAGGCGAACTGGGGAGGCCTAGCACCGGCGACAGGGGTTTTCCCTAACTAAAAAAAGGGAAAAGTCCAGTACCAGACTTAGGGCCGTATCTGTAAACGGCTTTTGAATGACAACCATCTGCTATCCCCATAGAGAAAGCATTGGTAAGCAGTTGGTTGTCATTCGAAAGCCGTTTATAGATACGGCCCTTAGACTCCTATCCTTTCTAACATTTTCAAGGCTTGAAGGTGAGGACCGCTCAAAGTATTGGTTGGAATGTTAACTGTGTTTCTCGATCTTATTTTTTTACCAAGAGTAATCATAACAGTGTTAGATGTGGTTCCAGCTCATGGTCATTTTTATTGTTAGCTTTGGCACCTTATTCCAACTGTGAATTTTGGGTTGTAAAATATTTCACCCAACCCACTCTTAATCTTTTTTTCATTATTTAATTTAAACCTTTTTTGTTCTCTACGTATTTGGGAATTTATAGTTAAAGTTGTAGGTTTTGGACTTCTGGTTGGAATATTAGAACCAGTGATTTGTAAGACATTGATTTTTTGATTATAAAATAACTTTGTTTGAATACAGGATTTAAATTTCTTATGCACATATATAAAAATGAAGTTAATTTACTTTACTCATCCAATTTAGTTTCCACGGGAGCATCTGTGACCCTAACTTAGCAGTTTTATGCACAATTTTTTTCTAAAAGAATTACTTAATGAGTGAATGTTTAATTTGGACTTGGTTGGTTTTATCTTTGCAACTTATTGCGTGTAGCATTGGCCGGCCTGTGGCAGTCCATTCCAGCATCTCAAGGAAACTTTGTTCAAATTGAAAAATTTAATAATGAGTGTAATAGTTGGATTTTAAGAAAATACCTAACTTCTGTAAACTGTATGATTACTGATTTTGTATTATTTACAGTTTGAAGTAACTAAATGTTAGTTTAAAGTGGTTCCACATCTCTTTCCTATGCTATAAAGTTCTAGAACCATCTCAAGTAAACAAAGATGTAAAAGAAAGTTAAATTTATTTAAAATTGTTAGTGTATTTTAACATGTCATGTAGGGATACTAGTCCAGTTACAGAAAGCTAATCTAATGTGTTTTATTCTTGGATAATTCATGAACTTCATATAATGGCAAACATAATTTGGACTCCGTACTAACTTTTCATTCTCCGTATAATATAATAGTTGTTATGTTGTGTTTTATTCCGTGTAAGGGCATAATGTATGATTATTTGCTTTAGTTAATTGTAAATGATGGTTAAATAATAGTGGACAATTAGTTGAGTATTTCTTGCGAGTGTGTTGGCTGAACTGTAAAAAGAGAAATAGTTCACCGTATTCCATGGAAACAGGAGCAATAATTTGCTCATTGTAAACAAAAATTGTTCTTGTAACTTTGAGGAAGAGTAAAATTGATGTGAAACAGTACAGACCTGTTTGTTAAATGTGATGTATAAGAAGATCCCCAGTGGTGACACCTACGACGAGGACCTCGGCGTCTATCATCACCATCGTCGAGAGAACTATATTTTATTATGGTGTGAAAACTCCTTACGTAGTGACGCACAATACACGTATATGGCAAATATGCTGTTTCTTTGTTGTAACTAGAAGCTACTCGTAACATTTATTTTTGGTCGTTAGCTACTAACTGAACATAACAGTTCCTGAAACACTTGCGGAAAACCTAGATTAAGGGATCTCTAGCTCCCGACTGTAGTAGCTGGTGAATACGTATGATTTCTGGGTTTGTAGGTGTGTAATATTTATCGGCAGTTATAATGAACTTCATTAATAAGCTTGCCTTTTGCTGTGGTGACCAGCTATCTAGTGGTATACTTACGTAGTAAGCTTGGTTAGGTAGTAATTGGTTGTAGGTTATACATTTTTGTAATGGCACTATTCTACAATGCTTTGATTAATTTGAAGTCAGAAACATAATTTCTCACGATTTTTGTTTTATTATGGAGTTTATTGGCTGTCTGGCACCCTCTAACCTATTCCTCGAAATTTTACACACACATTGAGACTTATTTGATTTTCGTAAACAATTCCTAAAATAGTTAGTAGCAAGGGTAATTTTATTCCCTATTTTGACAGCTGTGAATGTAGTGGTGCACATATGGTATAGGGATTGTATGCAATATATTTCCGTACATATATATATATATATATATATATATATATATATATATATATATATATATATATATATATTTAATTTAAGGAACTTTCACACAGTAAAATATAAAGAAAATAGAATGAAAGAGAGACAGGAGACCAATGGATTTAAGACATGGCTGATGTAGCCTACACGTAATTTTTTTATGGCCACCACAATATTTTATGTAGTTTATCATAAGATTTTCTTCTTTTATGGCAGCAGTCAGATATTTCGTTTCTCTTAGTACAACACAACATTTGTGTAACACTATTGATGTTTGATGTGCTGCGGCATGGAGGCAGCCAAAGAAATAAAATAATATTTTCACACACTTGAAAAAAAAAAACTGTAATTTTTTGTCAGTGGTTTAACATGCCTTTACTAAATGAACTTCCAAGTCTTGGGTTTTTTGATCGCCATCCACGTGTTCACGCTACAGTGCATTTTCATAAGGCACTCGTTTGATATGAGAACTGTGTAAAAGAATTTTCAGAAAGATAAAAGAATATTGAGAACTCACTTCAAGTGTGTTTTTTTTCTGAAGCAAAATTATAAACCCTAATTTCTAAACAGGGTAGTTGAGCTGGTTGGCTGCAGGTGCGCGAACTAACGAATATGAAGCCTGAGAAGAGTAAGCGGTAAGCGGTGGTACATAATTTGTGAGGTGGGCGAGACTGCTGCCTTAGGGTCTAAAATTTTGTAAACTGTAAGTGCCCAAAATTATTTTAACGTTGTAACCAGGCCGAGGGGTAATTGGTTTTTCAATAGAATATTTTTTAAAAGGTCCAATTATTAAGACAGGAATGAAATGGAGAAGGTGAGCGGGAAAAAGTGAGGGTAGTAAAAGGAAGGGTATAGGACAAGGAAGGAGGGAGAGAAAGAAGAGAGAGAATCGGCATCTGCCTACTGGAATAAATTGGTACATAGTTGTCAACTCTTGATTATCTAATTTATATCTTATCCGTAGTACCTTAAAAATATATAGTTTGTACAGTTAAACCATAATTTTAGAAGTTTTGAGAGTACAATATTGATTTTATGACATAGCTTTGTTTACAACTCTGCAAAAGTAACTTGATTGTATTACTGACTTAATTTATGAAGCATTACCGTATTGCCATTTGCCGGCATATAAGACAACTATTTTTACATATTTTTGGCCTTCAAAAATTGCTACTCGTCTTGTATGAAGGTGCAAAAATTTTTGGTAACCTAAAAATTGTTTGAAAGTAAGACTGAAAGCTGTGGAGTTGTATGATGTTTCAAGGAATTGCATTTTTCATCACAAATGAAAACAAGTGCCCTGTTTTTTTAGTAAAACTTATGGTACGAAATTCTGATGAGCGTCATATTCATAACAAATGACACTTTTACCTCACAGCGAAGTGGCGATCGATGCAACTGGAGCGCATGCCTGGATCCTTTGTTTCGCCAGCCCACAACTCTTGGGCGGAGAAAATCAGGATCTAGTTCTGGATGCTTAGATCCTTTGTCCCCCCCGGCACAAAACCATCAGGCGGAGAAAACGAGGATCTAGGTACTGCGTGGCTAGATCATTTGTATGGCCAGCACAAAACTCTCGGGCGGAGAAAACAAGGCTCTAGGTACCGTACCACAAGTGGCTACTGTCTAGTGCTAGGCTGGCAGGCGACAGCAGCGCACAGGAGTGTAATGACCTTGTAAGCAGCTGTTGTAGCACGGCTTTGCTATGTAGTGCGTGCGTGCCTCAGTTCGGCGTTGCCATGTCACACACAGCTGCCAGTAACTAATGGTGTCGCCGGCCGCATGTGCCGCCGCCATGCATTTCCTTGGCTCTTGGACGCCTGGAGAGCAGTAGTAGCCAATTTTATTGGTTTATGTGTCTCCTATGATTTTTATATAACATAATAAACGTGTTAAAAATTTTTAAACTATATTTTTAATGTTTTTGGCAAAGGAAGAAAATATTTTTCTTTCGGGAGTTTCAAAATTAATAATTTACTTTTTTTTCAAGATTTTGTACCTTCAGAACCATGACTCGTCTTATATGTGGGGTCGTCCTATATGCCGGCAAAAGCAGTAAATACCCCAGAGACCCAGCAGCAGTAACGGTATGGATTTACGTGTTACATTATATTAGATGGGGTTCAGTCACCTTTTACAATATTGCATTTGACAAAAATCACTTCCTCCATTGCGAAGAAGAGAGAATTTCTGCGGGAACAAAAATTTGGGAACAAATATGTGTGGGTGTTTGTTAGTGTCTTTTGTACACAAAAATACTTATTTGTGCATTCCTTTCAGGATGTTGAGAAAACAGCTTAAAAAGGTCCTGTATAGGTATTTTGGGATACAATGAACACTACAAATTTAATGTTTGAAAAATATCACTAGCCATTACTGCATACAATTCAACATTAACTGTAGTAACCTTACTGTTTGTATGGTTGGCAGCAAAGTTGCACAATATAGTTTCGTGTATTTTCCTATTTAAATGCAACAATACTGAAACAAAAACAACAGAAATTGACATAATTGTATTTTATATAATTAATAAACTTTTTTTTATCAAATTATGTAAACACATACCACTGCACAATTGATCTTACCCATGCAATCAATCAAGTGACGTGTCCAAAGAGAGTAGACATTTCCCGTCATTAGCCGTTACGTACGGAAAGATACGAATTGGCTGAAAATAGAACTTAGCAGGGCTTTTTTAGTTCTTACTTTATCCTGAACCACCTACAGCAATGTAGGCAACACTGAGATAAACACATAAGATAGTGGTGGCATACAGGAATGTAGGTAAACCCAACCTAATATATTTTAATATGTTAAATCACTGCTCTTGCTCTCGCCAGGGCTATGGGATAGACAACGTCCTTAAGTAGACAGTATTTTACAAGGTCTGCGGCACTGCAAAGCAGATACCCGTACCTGATTTAAAATATTTATTGCCTGAGAGTAAAGCATCAGAACAAGCCAATCCAATACTTGCTTCTGACTGATACTAGGCACCAATGTTTTCAAAGCTTTAATTTATTTAAGCACTTGTTACGTAACGAAACATACAGTGAAATCTTGTAATTTGGTTTCAGTTATTAACATTTTTGGCAGATTACCTTCTTGACAGGTTAGGCAGGACTCATACTTGGTCCCTAAAGTAAAGTACAGTGGAGCCCCGCAACTACGACAAGCGATAATTCTCTAGAATTTTGTCGTAGTTGAATCGTTGTCGTAGTTGCCTAAATTCCCATTTTTAACCCCTAAAAAAATTTTTTTTTCTTCAAGTCTGTGTTTTTCTTGCTCTAATACAGTGTATCAGTGTTACTCTCATTAATAGGTTTTTTAAAATAAAGTAATGTTTTTATATTAAACGCCGACTTTTTCTGAAGATTTTGATACTAGATAAGCCTATAATACCCTCCCCAATTCGTGTTGAAAGATAGAAATAAAATTGAAAATGGCGATGGCGCGATGCCCGCAGCGGCACGAGTGACGAATATCGACTCGAGTGTGCTGCGCTCTGTGCCAAGCGTCGGCAACTAAAGAGCTTGTACTGTAGCACATTCTGACGGAGCTTTAAGTCTTAGTTTCTGAGCTGTCCACTGGGGCGCTTCATGCGCCATTAGCTTTTACGGCACAGTTCGTGCCTGACTGGCGACTGCCTGTCTGTGTAGTATAATATTAGTGTTGCGTACTGGAAATAGGTTACGATTGTAAAGTGTTTAAACGCTTGATACTTATATTTCTGTTACATTAAACGAAAAATTTACAGTGCGCGACGTAACTTGCCGATTGCATGCAGAACAAAATAAAAACAATACCTACCCCAGACGTAATAATTCGACTTCTCTGCTTACCAGAAATTAAAAAAAATAAATCACCGAAATATAAACACAACTTCTTGTCTGCAAGGAAAATGAGTTGCGTGAATGTAACGCAACATATTTTTGGTGTCGGAAGTAGTAAAGTAAAGTGTTGAATGTAGCAACGGTAATTTTTTAGCGCACGATAATATATTTTCAGCATGTTGTTACGCAAAATCACGGTAAAATGAAACTTAGTAATATTTTAATTGTACTGCATCTTTATTTTTGATTAAATAATATACAAAGTGCCTAAACATTTCCTACAATTTTGTCTTACCACCTTGGATTTATCTGTTTTTTCTCGATAACTGCTATTCCAGTCAATGTATCATAATTTTTGTCACGACAGGGCATAGATACAAACTTAATCGATTTTCTATAATTGCTGGAACCATAATATATTCATTGTTTTGCAACGGGAAACAGCTGAAAAGGAAAAATTGATTTATTTACGGGAGCGACTACAGAGGCCGCAACATTAACAGAAACAACGCCATATGGATTTCAAAAAGTGAATGAAACAATAAACTATGCCTAGTCAGCGTGAAAACAGCAAAACAATGTGTCTATTCGCTGATTTATAAGAAATACCGTAAAACCGATCTGACAGGGATCAATTCTCCTTAAAGATAAAATGTTTCCCTATCACGCTGAAATAAAAAAAAAAAAACATTGCACAATTACTGGGTGTATTTTCTCCCGAAATTACAACTATGAAAAGCAGTTAATATAAATTAAAAATTGTAGACGTATTCACAATAATATTGGATTTATCATTTCTTATTTAAAAATTATAAGTAGGCTCTCAAAACAATAGGTAATTAACGCATCACATTATACACACCTGAAACAGTCACATATTGAGCACATATGGTAAACAGTTAATTATGGCCCTTAAACACATACAGTACAGAAAATTAATAACTGCCGAGAATTGTATGTGTACATACTTACATATCAGATATGGCTGTTGCACTGATGTAAAGGGCCGCAGTTTATTTGGTCATGTTTGCTTCAAGCGTGGGTTAGTTTTGGCAGGTAATATATGTTACAGAACATTCTAGCTTGGGCCCTTCTGTAATAAGCTGGCATTTTTTGATAGTTCGTTCACGGTGATTAAGGACGACTGGAAAAAGAAATTTTTCTACACACTGCACGCAATTTCTGTTGCACAAATTATATTGTTGCGAGCCGCGACTGTCTTGCTGGGCGGTGTAATACGATACTGTGGTGGCGGAGCTAGGACACCCCCTTCCCACCCACTCCTCAGCGCCGAGGCTGTCGGGCAGGGCAGCGAAATACAATACAGTGGCGGCAGCGCTATAAGACCTCCTCGGGTGCTGCATGGATTATATTACTCCATGATAACCACCTGCACCCAATATCGGGTAACCGAGGGAAATATCGTGATCTGGAATGTTCCTGTTCCCTCTTTATCTCTCGGGGTGGTGCTTGACTTTGAAGCGGCACCTTTCCAGGCGGTTGGAGAAAAGAGACCTGCCGAGATAATTCGAGAAGTAGGGGTGGGTATTTAAGGGGGAGCTGCAGCAGAAGCGAGAGAGTTTTTGCTGGCATGTGCCTGGTGCGATCTCAAGTGATAGTGACAAGTATTGGAGTGCGAAGACTGTTCGAGGGTGTCCAGCGAGTGGGACTGCAGCAAGTAGTAAGAAGAAGGTGTTTCTAGGCCAGAAAGATTCTTCGGTATTATTTCATTGGGTCCACCATTGTGAGTGACTAGTAACCTTTCCATATACAGAGAACTTATGTAGATGTGTTTTTTTATCCTTTATGTAAATAGTAGTTATTTGTTCTATTTGACATTTATTGTGGTAAATCATTATAGACATAGGTTTTTTTGTACATACAGTTGTAAATAAACTAGGTTAGCTTTATTTTCTTTATTTTATCAAAGACCTCCATCCCCAAACATACCTAGTCCGCAACTTGTAACACTGGTGTCAGAAGTGGGATGGAGGCATTATTTAAAATTTAATTAAATGTTTTAAATGATGTTAAAATGAAGTGTAGATGTTTAGATATTTAATCAAAGTTGTTAATTTTTATTAGGTAGGAAATTTTAAGTTATATGTTTATGTTTACAAGAAAAATGGCTAGTGAGTTAGAGGGTTTGCGAGCACTAATAGAGGGACTGAGTAGCCAAATAGCTAACCAAATAAGTGGTGTAAATACAAGAATTGAGGGTGTTAATGAGAATGTAGATAGGAAAATAGACAGTGTTAACGAGAATGTAGACAAGAAAATAGACAGTGTTAATGAAAATGTAGACAAGAAAATAGACAGTGTTGATAGGAAAATTGACAGTGTTAATGAGGATGTAGACAAGAAAATAGACTGTGTTAATGAGAATGTTGACAAGAAGATAGAGAGAATTAGCGAGCTAGTGCATACTAAAATAGAGTACGTGGACAAGAAAATTGAAAGTGTTTCTCAAATGGTGGACCTAAAAATTGACAATGTCACTGAATTGGTGGACAAAAGAATTGAAAATGTCAGTGAATTGGTGGATCATAGAATTGACAGTGTTAATGAAAATGTCAAAAAGAAAATCGGGAGTGTGAAAGACGACCTGCAGAAAGAGGCGAGTGTCTTAAGGATGGAATGGGAGAAATTTCTACAGCGACAGGCAGGTGATCAGCCATCGGTTCAAAAAACTGCAAACTATAAGTAATTAAAGAACTTCTAAATGAACTCTCACTAAAAACGTATCCCACATAACATTCAAGCACGTAATAATATGTGATCATATTGTTTACATCCGTACAGAAAACTGTTGCCAACCTCTTCCTTTGAAAAGTCTATATTAGAGTGGTGATCGATAGTGCAACACGATTGGCAAGATGGAGTCAACACACCCACATGCACAATTTTTGTTCTGTTTGTGTGATACATGCCTGACACCAGCAGCGTGTTATTTATACAATCACTAATATGTTTTCGTACGAAAGTGCAACCTCTCTCAAACTCGAATCTTGACTATGACCGGAAAAATATTGCTCCACCTAGTATGTTGTGCTGTACTGAAAACCAAGTGGTATTTTGTAAGTTCATTTTCTAATATTTAGAAATACATAAATGGACAGCGTACCAAACAAGTTGGTATTTAGATATTTGTATGGTACATATTTATGAACAAAGAATGTCTTTCATCTCTTTTTAACAAGGGTCTAATATTTTTCTTTATTACAATAATAAAATATGTAACCGTTTAGTTAAGAGTTTCTTTCGAGTTCAGTTCAAGTTCGGTGAATAACAGGAAGGATCGGTTGAAGTTCGGTTCGAGGAGCGCATTAAAGGTTCGGGTCAAGTCCGGATTCGAAGGAGCTGTTGCTACATTAAGTTTGAGTTCGGTTCGTTGTAAAAATTTGATTTCGTCCCAGCACTAAAAAGAAGAGATGTAGAGGTGTACTGGTATTCTGGTGCTACGGTTGCGATTATCTGATGTTGAAACTTGGGGGTTGTTGAGATTTAGTAATGTATTGACGGGCTAGTTCTCAGCACCTTAGTTCTGAGCTATTGTTTGAGGGTGGTAGGGCTCTTATTACTTTGGTGTTTAACAAGAGTCAAAGTTTTGTTTGTGTGATGCAGCATGTGCTGTGACAGGTTTGTCAAATAAGTCCACTTTACCGGCTGTTGTTTGTTCTGTCTGCTTTATGCCCATTCATTATTTGTCAGAGTGTGTTGGTCGTGAGGTCTATGTATTCTGCAGTGCAATGTTTGCACAGTAGCTGGTATATGAGATTTTCCGTTGCACAGTTGTAACTGCCCAGTATGGGATAAGTATGATTGGTAACTCTGCTGGTGAAAGTAGTGGAGGGTTTATGGATGGTGCAGAAACAACTGCATGTTTTACTGCAGGGATGGGAAACTCTTGGTGTTATGGTAGTGTAGTAAGATGTGGTTGGCTGAAGTTTTGGATGGACTAGTTTATTGCGGAGGTTTGGTGAGCATCTGAAGATTAGTCTAGGCGGCTTAGAGAATAAGTTTTTAGTTTGTAGTGCAGAAGCAAGGATTTTGTGGATATATTTTTTTAGAATAGTTTTCAGTTTCTTCATGTTCTCATGATATGGAATTATCAGAGGTATATCTATACTTGTGGCCTTGGATTTTGTCTCTATGTTGGAAACGGCTCGGCGGATTTGGTTGTGAATTAAGTTTTCAGGGAGGCCCCTGTCAATGAATGCTTTGGCTATTTGTTTGTACTGTTGGTTAAGGTTACGGTGAGTGAAGCATATACGTTTGGCTCTGGTGGTGAGACTGTATGGTAGTGACTACTTGACATGGTGTGGATGGTAGCTGTCGAAATGGAGATATTGCAGGTTGTTGGTTGGCTTGGTGTGTACATAAGTGTGAACGGTGCTATTCTGTAGGCTAAACTCAACATCTAGGAATATTGCAGGTTTTGTGAATATGACCAGGTGAATTAGAGAGGGCTGTAAGTATTCAAGTTTTCGGGAATTGAGTGAGATTAGTTTCTGTGAGGTCCAGATCATGAAAATGTGATCGATGTAATGCTCTCCAGCATAATGTTTGGGTGGTCTGGTGGCAGAAGAAATTGGGTTATAGTTTTTCCATGAAGAGATTAGCATAGGATGGGGCCATACAGGTACCCACGGCTGTGCCTTTGATTTGAAGGTAGTGGTTGTGTTGGAAACGGAAGCTATAATTTACTATTGACTATCTAAATGATAGCCAGTACATAACATCGACTGAAAAGTCGATAGTTTTCAGTCGACTACTTTTTGCCTTAAAATGTACAGTGGGCTAAAGTGTTGGTAGTGAGTAACAGTAATTCAATGTGCACTGCCTCGGAACAGAGAAGAGGGTTGTGAAGCATAGACAGTCAGCCCAGCATTTACACAATGCAAGATTTAATTTTCTATGTGACTTTTCATGCAGAAATTCATGTGAAAGTATCAAAATAATCCCATTCAGCAGTATTTGTTGCAGGTACAGTGCAGCAAGTTTGTTTCTAATTGCAGAAAACAGTTGATAGCCAATTACCATTATACGTATTAGCAAACACACACATGCGTTTAATTTTGAAAAAAACACAAATATGCTAAAATAGTTATTCATTATAATATTTTCCGTATTTTTTTTTATTATTTCTGCTGTCGTGCTTGTATTAAAAAAAGGGTGGACGACCTGTTTTTTTTTTTTTATTACATGTTCCTCGTCCCAAAGTTTAAGTATAATTGCTCCTATCTTTATGATCGATATACAGTTGGGTCTTCTGACCAGCCGAAAACAAAACAACCAATAATTAACACAGAAGTTATTGTAATTTTGTCTTAAATGAAATCAAAAGTAGCTTAATTTGATAATGTAGTAGAATATGAATATCTGTTTTTTATGTCTTGTGTGTTAACAGGAGTGGACTAGTGATGTCTCTAGCTGGCAGTACTTGGCTCTTAGTGAAGAGCTTGAGCAAGGACTGAATACCTGAGTAAGGGATAATGTCTCTGAAATGTTGTAATTTTTTATGCTTTATTAACAGACTGTTGAAATTTCAGAAATCAATGATCTCAGCATTGGACTGTAATTTCCGTTATTTTATTAATAATAAAATTTTTAACTGTTAATTTTAAATAGGTAGATGTATTTTTACAGTGCCTTTTCCATCACAATTTCTTTAATTAAAGTGCTGTATTAGCAGAGGGGGGGGAGGGTGCGAGACGAGGACAGGTACTGTGCACTTCGTCATGCGGCATTCACTCCGGACAAGCCAGCATGCCAAACATGTATACGCGAATAATATTTGAAACTAAACTTGTCATTAATCGCAAACCACACTTCTAAATGACTTCTAAATTTGTGTAGCATATTTATGAATTGTTCTGTCCATAATGATGCATGTTAATTTTTGCAACTTAAATTATGTTATTGTTTAAAAACAATTTGTAACATGTGTTACAAACAATCTATGGGAAAATGTAGCATAAATTACAGTAAACGACAAACTTTTTTGTTTTTGAAGATAGATGGGGGGTATCAGTGGATGAAAGGAAAAGGATATTCTAAATTTTATTTCTATGACCTTTTTATAAGTTGCATAGAACGTTATGATTTTTGTGGCAGGTTGAACACGCAGAATATTTCAGTCGCCACACGCGCGTGGTTCAGACGGCTAGTACAAACACGCTGTCGGTTCAGCCACACCACACTATCTTTTCAATTCTCACATTTGCATTTGTCAATTATATTCATACTAGCTGTCCCTGTGCAGTTTCGCCCATGTGTACTATAGAAAAGAGTAACTAACTTCTAATTACGTATTAATTGATGGTGTTACTATATTCTCTGTATACCTTAAAACAACAAATACAAACAGCTTTATCCAGTCCACTTCGAATTGCAGAACATCTTTGTATTTAATTCATCTTTATTTCTGTATAAAATAGCTGCCCGGCTGCAGCTTTGCCCATGTGAAATTATGTAACGTAAACAGTAACTCTGGATAAAATATGTGACGAAGGCATTTAACAGCTAGCGTACTCACTAACAGTGAACTATAAATTGTCTTAGCTCAGTGTAAAGAGCATGTGCAATATGCTCGTATAATGTCATAGTAATTCCCATCGCAAAGTCTTGCATGGGATACAAATCTGTAACCCTAACTCTCCCACACCACAAACTTATTAATACAATACATCATGAGTGAATGCTGAAATGCAGGCCATGATAATTCTTTCGTATGTACAGGCTACAGTCCAAAGAAGTTTTATTTATGAGTAGGTTGGCAAAAAGAAACAACTGTTGAATTATTTCTCCATAATTATTCTCTTTTTTCGGTAGACACTAACATTTTACTGCTTTTCACATCCTTAATTTTCGAATTTCATAAAATCCTGAATTTGATTTGTAGATATTTTCATAAGCTTCATTCTTATCAAAAATCATCTTGATATCTCAATGGGTATAAGCAAGGACGAATTTCAAAAAATCCTGAAATTACATTTTTGATATTTACGTAAGATTTATTTTAAAGCAAAAACCATTTCAATATTTTCACTGGTTTAGGAGGTAAGTGGAATTAATTAAAAACACATATTATTTTTTTAAAAGCTTTCAAGGATGTATTTCGTAAAATCCTAAAAAATTTTTTTAGATATTTACTTAAGCATCATTTTAAAGAAAAACTCACATCACTATATGAAATGGAGAAATCACGGATTAAATGAAAAACACATTTTATGGCTTTTCACCCCCTTAATTTTCTAATTTTGCAAAATCAAAAAATTCACAAATATGCATTTGTTTGGGCAATATTTTGATGTTAAAAAAATTATGATAGCTTTCCCGGTTAATGAGATATCAGGGATTCTTTGAAAACACATTTCACCCCTTTTCACTCCCTTAATTATCGAATTTTGGAACATGCTCACATTTTATTTCGGTGAGTTTATGTTAATTCTCTTTTGTTGGGTCTCTTGCTTCGAGGGTTCGCCTTCTCTTCGGTTTGCATTAGTTTGTTTTGGTTCTATTTCCATTAATGAGAAAAAGAGGTATTAATCTTGGTATGTAATTTGTAATTTTCACTTCAGTGTTTTTTGACTAATAATTGGTAACTTTATTTGTCAGATTTGTAATTTAACTTGCTTAGTTTGATTCGTGCATGCTCGTATGCCTGTACATTGTAAATTTTGTTGAATAATACAAGCATTGTATTTGTGATAGTCTATATTGTTATTTCCCTCACGTCTTGGCATTCACCTTGTGTTGTTTAGGTGTATTAAAGTGGGTCAGGTGTTTGAGTACCTCTCCTCGGGTCAGACCCATTTAATGGGGGTGTGTTTAGTGTGCCTCGTCTGTGTGGTGCCTAAGTAGGCACAAGGTAAACAATTATAATTCCTATAAACAAATATAAGACCATTATTTCTCATTTTTTCTATTTGCAAGATAATTAATTGTTAAGTCATAAACTAGCGCAAATAAAAAAAACTGTTACTCAGTTTGTTTGCAAGGTTTCACTATCTATGTCGTAAGATTTACCTGGTTTCTGCTAGTTATCTGATTGGCGAAAATTCAGTTAATAATAATGTTACCTTCAACTCTCTGTTTCAGTCTTGAAAAATACTTTATAATCTATAGTAAAACAAATTTAAACAATACTGGAAATCAGGTTTCATATCAGTTCTCGTTTAGGCTTAATATATGACTATCACGAAAGTAGTGGAAATGAGTGACATAAGTTACTGTAGCATTACGGCAGAACATTAATTTTCTCTCTCTCTCTCTCTCTCTTTTTTTTTTTTTTTGTTATAAAATCCCAATCTTCCATTTTAAATGTATTCTTAGCAGAAAATAACAGTTAAAAAAAATACAGACATATTTTCTAGTTCTTACATGACACTTGTTTTGAATGATCTATTTCATAATCTCCACTATTAACACCAACCACATTATTGTATTCAGACAGATACTACTCAAATGGAAAAAAATTGTTTCCTTTATCAGTACTAGCTGAAATGATTGAAAGGTATGTGAAAATAATTATTTCTTTATAAAGTACCAGTTTGCTATTTCACCTAGTGAATTCATACCAGTTGAGTGTGTGAATTTTCTTATTTTAAAGTAATATAAAATTCATTAAGTGCACATTTTGAAATGTGATGTTATACAAATTTTTATATCAGTTAAATAAATAAAAATACAATATTTCAAACTTCTGAGCTAGTACATCCCCCGAACTTTGTAACACGGCTGCTGTCTGGCAACAGCATGTGCCATAAGCCCTGTACTGCAATCAAGGTTGAGATGCTCTATAGTTATCAGATGTCATGAATAGATTATCTTTAAATTTTGTTTTTCGTTACTTTTTGACAACAATGTGATTGGGAACAGGCACAAACAGCTGTACTACAAACAGGAATTCTGAATTTCGCTAGGACCCAGCATTAGCATGAAGTAATTTCGGAAAACCATGAAAACCAAAATCAAAATGGCTGAACCTGGATTCAACTGCGTTCTCCCCAATGTGAGTCTGACAAGCTAGAAAAGAAAGCTAAGAAAAATTATCTGTTATTCGTATTCATGATTCAATTGTCTTTGACTTATAAATACATTCCAGTTGTTAAGCTTTTGGGTCAGTGATGGATTTTTAAGCTTCTCAAATCACCGCGAACAACATGAAGTCAAATGGTCTTGTTTACTTCAAGTTCGGAGATAAGGATGCTGTTTTGGAAACTTTCTACAGAATTACCGGTTTTATTTGCCAGAGCTACCATTTAAATTGTAAATGTAAATTTCAAAATTTAGAAAACAAATGTGATTCTCATCTAAAGTATTACTTCACTTATAACAGACAGTGCTGCTACAGATGGGTAAAATTGATTTTAAGTATTCATAAATTCGAACTGTTGTGGCAAAGTCAATTATTCGATTTTCGGCTGATCGTTTGAACGATCGTTAGCTTAATTCACTTTTTAAACTAATGTTGATTTAATAGCAATTTGAAAAGTATAACGAACGTTCACTTAGAACTGAATGTTTCATTTGTTGTGGCATGGGAATAAGAATGATAAGATACTCTCACGTGGACATAGTGTAACTTTATACAGTAAACTCTCACAAATCCGGGGGTCTCGGGGATTTGTGACCTTCGGATTTCTGAAAACCATAGATTTTTGAAATACTGTATTTTCAATAGCAAAAATCTGCAAAATTAAAAAAAAAAAAACAGTTTCATATACTGTAAGTCCCCGATTTACGTCGTCCTAATAAACGTCGTGGTTTTAAGGAACGTATCCCCCAACGTAAATTGAGGACTTACAGGTATAAGCCAACGCTGTTTGAAATAAAATAATTTATAAAAAACGGCACCTCGAACATGTTTGGCAACACTGGCCGGCTGGCTCTGGGCAGCCGGCTGCGAGCCGTCAAGTCGTAAACAACTTGTCATTGTCACAGAGCGGCAGAAATAGCTATTACTATTTCCTTCTCCGCCCATGTGCCGGCGAAGTAAACTACAGTGCACATAGCAATACCTTAAATTTTACTTACCAGCAATCATTGATTATTCCAAACAAGGCACGAAAAAATAAAAATTTAACACTTTATGCACAGATTAGTAATATTTATACACTTTTGCGCCAAATAGCTTGCACACACATTAAACTAAGGAAATACACAAAAAGTAGACTTTAATTATTTCTAGAGTTGCAATTAACAGCACACGAGGTGTAAGCAGTCGGCTCACGATGTTACTGTGTCGATAGTCCCACCACGTGAGTGAGGATGTCTGTTTGCTGGCCTGTCTTCTTTTGTGAAGGAAGGTAGAATACAGGATATGGCATTGCATTACCTCCGACACAGGCTAACAGTCTTTTTTGCTTTCTGAAAATTTCATTAGCGTGTCCCAAGCAGCAGCGGCCACACTCCACGTAACATCCGCTTCATCACTATCGTTATCTTCATCTCCACTACCTTTTTTTTACAGTTTTAACGAAAACCATTTGTACAGTGCACTGTCCAAATCCTGTAGTTTGGCAGTTTGGAGTGTTTTCCGATCATGAAATCCTTTCTCTGACTCGCTGTTCGACATAAACATTTTAGGTTTGGCGCTACTATTTCTAATGCCGTATACAGTTGTCTCGCTGATGCTATACTCTTCCTTGATTGCAGAAACCTTTACACCACGCTCCAATTTCTTGCAAATTTCGAACTTTTGTTTTAGTGTTAATGTTGCGTGCTTCTTTTTTCTTACCGGCGCCATTCTCACAACAGACAACACTAACAAATACCGTGAGCAGTGTCCGTGCATGTCTTATCGGTTTGTTGTGTTCCGGGAAGACACGTTGACCTTGGGCTTGCCGCATCTGCTGCTACTAGTACCGTTAGATGCTTGCTACTGTAGCAGCGCGGCACAGCGCAGCACAAACGCGAAGAAGCTAGGTGCAGTGCAGCATGGCGCAGCATGTTGCAATAATCAAAACGGACATTGCTATGAGAAAACCACGGATTTTTTAGTACCACGGATTCTCGAACTCGGACTGGCGAGAGTTTACTGTACTCTTTATCTGAGGAAAGTAAGGAAGAAAACAAGTGAAACTAGATATGAGCATGCAGATAACAGTAATGCAGTAGTGAGTCGAGAACATAATAAATATTACCTACCTGATAAGATAAATGTTCACAGCGACTGCGAAGATTTTAATTTATTCCTGGATTTCGTAAGTGTAAAAAATGTCACTAGGTGACCGTTCTAAGGTTTCTTCGTAAAACATGTGAAATGAAAAAACTACAACTTCACAAAGCCAAATATACGTTACTAACATTCTTGCTCATTTAACAGCAGAAAAGTGTTACTATTCCATACAATAGTTAATTTATGTTCACTCACACCACAGTCAAGGTTACGATCAAGGGAAGCTATGTTAACTTCTTTTGGTGCTTTTTATGTTTTAATTTTAAAAAGCTAAGCGCAAACAGTATTGTATCTATATCATAGATTTGCATAAATGTTTACAAATCACTGATTTACAAGAACACTTAATATATATATTTTTATTATGTTAACAGATCCTAAAAATTAGGTCAATTAAACGAGTCTTAAAAACTCAACTTATGAATTGGTATTTTTAAAAAAATACAATTTGTCCATTTATTTAGTTCTAATCTGTTTCTCCTAGCACAAAGTATCTGCTGCATTTTTAAGGACACTCTTTCAGACAGTGCAGACGTTACAGATATTTTGTAGCCAAATTATGACGTTCAGGAAATACGTGTTTATGTGTAAACTAAAAACTAATACTAACTAATACTGTCACTCTTCCTGTGAAGGGATGGCATTTACAAGTATTGTTACACTATTTGTGTTGAGTTGCTGGCTATGGTTGTAAAAGATTTAAATCCAGCAACTTTGTTGTCAAGGCAGCTCCAAATTAAATCTGTATCCCTTGCATGGTTTTCTGTTCCCTCACAGTATAAAATGTGATAAATTATATGTGTTCTTCTAACTGTTATAGCAACCTGCCAAAAACACTAGAGGTAATATAAGTGCAGGTGCCCGTAAAGCTTGCACTTTTTCGTGATTACACGAATAAAGTCGAGCAGTTAAGTACACAAAAATCCGATTTTTCACAAACCGAGTCAATGAAACAATTGTAAAAGTGAACCAAAATGTGAAATGAATGAAAATCAGAACTGTGAAATGAATGAAAGTTTGAATTGTGAAAAGAATGAACATTCGAACTTCGAAATGAAAGAAAATCCAAATGTCGAAATTAATGAAAGTTCGAACATTACAAACAAATTAATCATCAATTTTGGAAAAGAACATTCAAACTGAAACTGATTTCAAGAAACAGTCGATTTTGCCCATCACTAAGTGCTGCTTCTTCCATTATAGTAGGTAACAAATCACTCAGCCTTAACAGTTTAGTTGCAAGATTTAGGTGGTTCCCAATGCCTAAGGTCCTCAGAGTTGAGGAGGGTAATACGAAGTGGAAGTGAAACATTGCCAGAATGCAGGGAAGAGGAAAGACGAGATACTCTTAAAAAAACTGCTGCTTAGCGACATCAACTGGTAAAATATCTACACATGTAACTCTGGGAATACCCCTCCAGGGATTGAACCCAGATGGCCAAGGTGAAATTGTTCTTTGTGCCTAAGTAACCAGTGTACTCTATTAAAGGTAAGTGGTACAAGTGTTATTCACGAAAAAACCTGTGTATAAAACTAATTTAAAACTAAGCTGCTCTATTTTTGATATTTAGGCACTGTATTTACAAACATGACTATGAAGCAATTAAAAATTAAGGAAAAAGGTTTTTTTCAGCCTGCTACCAAACATAATTTTAAACCACAAATAGAAAAATGTGCATTGGACTTTACTGCATACTGTACTTTCCATAAATAAGGTACTGTATTTGAATCTGAATTTATTGAAAACCATTTTTGTACAAGCATAACATACACTTACAATTGTAGGATACATATAAACAGATGGCAGAACAAACAAAAATCTGTTACATTTGGCAGCCAGTAACTTATAACAAATACCTTATACCAGGTATTTCCTTGTAATTCTGTCATTACGATCTTAAGGATCAGCAAGAATTTAAATGTATAAATTACTATTGTAGTACCAGCATATATAATACGGTATTTAAAACTTGCACATTATATACATACATGAACTGCACACTGACACATAGGTAAGAAGTTAACACTGACATTTGGTACACATAGGAGCAGAATTAGTATTAGCACAGGCAACAGGATCAGAAATTACCACATACTGTACTCTGTAATATAGTAACAGGAACAAAACAAAGGTAGTACAACACTAGAGTTAGTAACTACTACTAACGACATCAGGTGGGATCGGGATAACGAATCAAGCTGTTTTTCTGAACTAATGTACTGTTGTGAAACTGTGCCAGTAATATTCCCTAGATATTACACTTCAAGACTCTTTATGTCTCAGGGGCTGGTCTGTTCGGTGTGTTCGATATCCCACCTGGTACGTTGAGATGATTGTTACTTAACAGTGTTATCGGATGTCGGCGCCCAGTACACCTGACAAATTACAATACGTATGTAAATAGCACAAGGGGTTATAAAATTAGTTACTACTGTGGTTTCGCTCAATAATCATTTATTGTGCAAAGTACATAGTGCCAAAACGAATGTAAGATGTACACATTGAGGTAGTCATAATTACGTGACCCTGGCGGTTCAGAAACTAAGATTGATTATCTTCCGCGGTGACGACGACTGGCTGGTGTACGTCGCATGTGGTGGATGGGTGCTCACAGTGTGAAAAGCAGACGTGGTAAATCTACGGCATGTGAAAATTCACTCCCTTAAGCAGCGAGTGGCCGCTGGCCACTATGATGGACCGTCGGGTTCTCTTGGAAGCAGACGTAGATGTAATGATTCAATGAGACATGTTTCTAACTAACATACAACAGGGCAGCCGTTCCCGTGTACGTTAGGGTATGGTATGGCTCTAAGTGATGCTAGCAGTCCCGCGTGAAATGTGATGGAGTGTAGCAGGACAAATGAATGAAGAGCGGGGCTAAACACACCCTACACAAAAATTATGATCCTGACTAGATGCCTTGCATGAATGCATGATAATGAAATGAATGGTATATGCACTGCTTACATGAACACTGAGACACTATGACGATAGGTTAACCTGCACGTGGTTGGTCACAAAAAAATGAGTTATGCCCTTGAAACAATGCAGAATTACAAAATAATGCTAACAGCGTATGTGCAAAATTAATATAAATGAACAGTACCTGCAATATGCCTCATACAGTGAATGAGGAACTTGGATTGCTCTCAATATAAAAGTGATGGTGCAGAAGCGGATTTTACGTTGAAGTACCAAAGCTTGGTAATAATAATTACGTTAAGCGGACGCACAATGCGATAGGATGCAACATGTACTAGGAAAAAGTGAACCGGTATACTAAATGAGAACGATTGAAACTTAAAATCAGTAAGCAAGATATGTAGTACACACGGACAGCGTCTCGCTTCTCCAGGCGACTTCGAACTGCCACGAGGAAGATGGCCGCTGAGGGCACCTTGCCTCGCTACAGGATTCACACATTTCCAGTACTTTGTGCATATTGAATGATTAATATTTATGTGTTAGAAATGACACAAACTTTAAATTATACGAAACAAATTATGTTACTTATTTTAAATTTCTCCGTTTGGAATTCTTAAGTGTCTGTTTAAATTATGAAAGTAAACGTAACATCGGGCACTAGCATGGTGGCTTGCTCAAATGTCCTCTGTGCCCCGATGTGCACTGCCTGTAATAAACACAAATACCCTTGTGGAAGAACATGCAAAATACACTGCTTGATGCAAACAATTTATGTGAGAGTCTGTGTTTACATGGATGGGCTTGTTGCTGTGGCACATCTGCGGATCCTTTGGCCTGCGTCACTACAAATAGAGCCTGACAGTAAGTTGTCCCACTGATTGATTGAGGAGTTTGTAAGATGTTTAACTTTTTTCTTAAAAAGATGAATAATATTTCAGTCTTATATTGGAATAGAAGCCTACATTTTAAAGCCAAAGAATAAAGATGAGAAAATACCATAGTTGTTTGTGTTTACGTTATTCAGGTACAAGCATCCTGTATTCCTTGTAAAATGTCCATGTATTTTATTGGACTTTATTATGTTGTCCAGTACGTCTGGGTGAATGACAATGAAAAGATTTGAAGAGTATATGCCTCCTAAGGGCGTTGGACCCGTAAAATTTCATTTTTTTATATTTGTGCCAAACTCCGTTCAACTTTTGCACATCAGATAGCACGTCATTTCCCCAAATAAAAAAAAAAATTAGGCCCCATAGTTTTTGCAAAATCACTCATCAAAGTCACAAAATGGCCATTACGGTGCAGCCAAAATCAAAAAAAATGTAATTATCTAATGAATTCAAGATTACGGGAACTGAAAGTCAGTGTATCAATGCATTTCATGACATGTTTGACAAAAGTTAGTTTTGAATATTTCAGTAGTAGCCGAAAGTCAAAGTTATGCAAAAATTTACTAATATTCATCAATTTTTAAAAAATACAAAAATATATCACTTTGTGTTTACAAAAGTGTCTTGAAGTAGTTCACATCATTTAGTATCTATATGAATTATCTTGTTTCTGCAAGTTAATTCTTTTTTATTATTTTGGCTACACCGCGACTGCCATTTTGTGACTTTGATAGGTGATTATGCTAAAACTATAGGCCTAAATTTTTTTTTATTCCGGGCAATGACATGTTATCTGATGTGTAAAAATTGAACAGTGTTTGGCACAAATATAAAATTTTGAATTTTTACGGGTTCAACGTCCTTAATTGGGAGAACTTTACTGTTGATGTATATATCAAGTGAGTGTAAATTTCTACGCAAGGAGAAGACAGCCTTTAGAGCACTGTTTGCAAAGGTTTCAATACTTAAGTTATTTGCTAGCAGAGCCCCATACAGGACTTAAGTACTGGAATAGATTATGGATGAGAGAGAAATAGGCAAGGAGTCTAACTCTAATTGGCACACCACGTTTTCGTAACGTCCATATACTTTAGCTCCAATAGCAGAGCTTTCTTTAGAATGTGTTTATGCAGTGCTTGGACCAACTGAGATTCCTGTCTAGTATTAAATGAAGATATTTTAGATTTTTGGCCAATAATTTGACAATCCTCGACTGAAGGCGTGACAGAGTGAATTTGTTTGAATCTAGGAGATCTCAATACAACGTATTATTTTTTTTAATGTTAAACATTAACGGGATGAGTCAATAATTTTCATTGCTTAGATTAAGGTCACCTTGCATAAGTTCTATAGCTTTGTCCACAAAGCCACATTGTTGGTAGATCAGTATAGCATCATCTGCATGTAGTTGTAAATTACCATTAAGTTTCAAATTACCAAAATCATTTATATAAACTAGGAAGAGGACGGATCCAAGAACACTACACTGGGGTACTCCTTTCACAAAATGCTTACAGAAACCCCTCTCACTGAAACAAACTTTTCAGTATCAGAAAGATAATCCACAAGTAATATTGCAGTGGAATACCTCTGACCTCACTGTACTCATGTTATGCAAACAAAATGTTGTGGTCAACCATGTTAAAGGCCTCACATAAGTGACTTGATAGTACCACAGAATACCCACGTAAATCTATAAAAATACGGACTTTATTAACTAGATTGAGAGTGACTCTACTAGTGCTGGAGGAAGATCTGAAGCCGTGCTGTTCTTTGTAAAAGAAGTTGTTTTTATTTTTTTTATAAAATTTGAGTATTCAGTTTTGAATTAGCTTTTAAAATAGGAAGATTAGAGATTAGTCTGTAGGTAAGATTGTATACTGAATTCCCCTTGTGTGGACAGGGACAATTTGAGCAATTTTGAGAGAATCTGGGTAAGTGCCAAATGAGAACATAGTATTGGCAATAGAGGTGATCCTTAGTACAATCAGTTCAGCAAAGTTTTTTTTTTTTTGCCACTAAAAGAGAGACAAAAAAACAAGTTGCCTGTACAACTTATAAGTCTACTATTCTCAAAGAGGGTGTAAAGAAACCGTAAAAGTTAAAGTAGTTTACATACATGTAGGAATATTAAAAATTTTTAATCTTATACTATCTTCTAACATGGTGGACCTATAACAATAAAAACTTTTGATAATAAAGTTTATAAATATTAAATTGGCAGTTCATGACATGTGTGTATTATAAATTGTGTTGACATATGGAAATCTTTAATTAGGGTGCTAGACCTACAGATTACGAAACATTTAACTGATCCAACAACTATAAAATCATGTTACCTTACTTGGTACTAAATGTCCAGGGGCTTAAATTCACCTCGTAAGTTCACCGCCAGCCTAGTGCTGTTTTCCCGCACAACCCACTGGAGAGGTTTATGCTCCAGGCCCGCTCAACTGGCATTGGCCTTCAGCAGATACCAGTTAATTGCTTATGGTAAGTAAACTACAGAAACTATCCACGTCTTTTATTTATATAGTAGGCTACTTGCTCACCCCATCCTTAGTGATGCGTAGTGCAACTATCTGAGTGTGTTGTGGCGTGGAGACTGGCCTCAACAAGTCTCCGAAGAAACTATTGTTGGAGGGTGCAACAATCCACTGGTACGTAACCTGCCCCGTGGTCGTCGCCCTGTCGACCCTGGGATCATCATCATCAAAGGGGTTTTCCATGCGGCTTCCGCCGTGTGCCCTTTTCCCCACTATCCCTCTCATCTCAGCTCTCCCTGCTAGCCGGTCCAATCCCGTAACTTTGTCACCCACATTCCGTCCGACTCACCTACCAAGTCAGTGTCATCATCATTTATACGTCACCCCCAGCACCCCACACATCACATGACATACAAATTTGAACTATTTTGGACCACTGCACACACTGCATATCACAAAGCAATTCTACTATTCAGTACAGCATTTTAATTTTTATCCCAATATCTACTGTTCTAAGAGTGTAGGGCTACTTCAATTTAAAAAATTATCTATGAGCATCTTCAGCAGACAAAGCAGCTGCGTTTTTGACTGCTGGCCATTCATAAGGCACGCTGTAGTTCATTGTGGCTGCTGATTAGCCAGCAGCGTTAAGCTCTACTGCAGCATAGTGCCTGTGGCCACTGAAGGAGACCAATGTTTACACGTTGAAAAGGTTTATGCTTTTTTATGTAGGGCTAGTTTTTATTTTGTATTAATTTGTACATTAGCTATTGAAACATGATGGTTACCTCAGGTTAGTTCTATAGGTAATTACTTGGAGAAGGAGTTTTGAATTCCTCAAGATAACTGTCTGAGAGAACGTTTTTGAGCGTTATGGACGGGACAACACTATCATCACGCCTCTCCCTAGCCTCTAGGTGCAAGTCACTGAACTGGCGTGCTGTCTTCTCACGACAGTGCGCCTGTATGAAACTTTCAGAGGTGACAGTAGTATGTTATGGCTAAATACTTAAGATAAATGTGTATTGTACCCACCTACACATTTTTAAATATTCTACGCCAAAATTTACATAAGTAAAAAAAGACCACAAAAACTCCTATTTTCATTATTTTTGGCTTCTAGAAAATATGGTATAATGAGTAATGATGAACTTACAATGGATATACACACACGTGTATTGTTCTTGAAATACTATTCCTAAGCAGACATCACTTGTGCGAGGATCAGTTATGTAATAATCTGGTATAGTCCATCTCATGTAAGAATTCCATTTTTTGACAGTTGTACTAGCATAATTTTATAGTTGTTTCCATGAAATAAGCAGTGTTTTCCACTGCCATTAAGTGATATTTGAACAAACACACTCAGGTGGCTCTCAAACTGTGAAGTTTATAAAACATTAAAAGTATTTTCCTGTAGAGATTTGCACACATGCTAATCCTTTGAACTGTCAAAAAAAGGAATTCTTACGCGAGACAGACTATAATGGCCAAATGGTCTTCCCATTTCTGTGCTCTGCACATAGCTCGGCAGCCTGGGCAGACGGCCACCTTAATATATGTATAGTTTTAGCGAATGCTTACCATTTCCTGAGATGGCTTAAGTACGATTATTGATGTGTGATTTTCTCAGTTATAGCTTGTAACATGCACTGGTTTTATTTTTTACGGTTAATTTGGGAAGTAGCGTTACTTTACGCACAATGCTACAAACACTAATAAAGTGCTTAAGGAAACGCACTGAGTCGGTAGTGCAGATCACGTGACTGGATCTACTCAGTCATTGGACGCTTAAAGAGCAGTCGTAAATCTGAAGAATAGTTTCTTAGTGGCCTTTTTAAATAATATAGCAAAATCTGCAGAAGCAGTTATTTCAGTCGCCGATCTGGCAGACCGTTATTAGACCAGGTTAAAACTGCAGAATATCCTTTTGTGCTGCTTTAATATACGAATGTAGCATTAAAATTGTGTACTAGTAATAATAATTTATTCCAAACCTGAATTACGTACTCTAGCGTTATTTTTACTTGAAAAACTGCTCTAGACATCTTGTTAAACAAAAATACTACGATCCAACATCGTATTTTCTGTGAACATGCGTTCAAACCATCTTACAACATATTTTTTTCTATTACGTACACATGCGGGAGTCTGTTTACTTTTTACGCGCGCTTTTCCTTGTGTCGTCTGCTGACTGCTATCTACCCTGCTCTCGAGGGTGGCGTTCAAAAACGTTACTCTGCGAGTAAAAGTTACTCTGTACCCGTCCCAAAACCTTTCGAGCAAAAATCTTACTTACTCTGACGGTGTCCCAAAACCACAGAGTAATTACTCTCATCATCTTTGCAGAGAAAAATAAAATTTTTACTCACGTGATTTCATTTAGTAACTGAGAGTAAAATTCATTTGTTTATGCCGAAAGTGAAAAAAGTGGGAGAAATTCACATACACTTTGAAAAGCTATTGTAATTAGGCCTAAGTAACGATGTTATGTTGGACGTACATTGAATATGTTTCCAATATTAAACTGTACCTATAAATAAACATATTACCTTTGTAGTATGATACAATTGAGCCCTTGTAGATGTTAACATAATTGGGTTTGCTGAAATTGCATAAATAAACTTACATAGGGAAATTAATTTACTTGTGCCTTCCGCTCCGGTTGGCTTGTTAAGCTGTCTCTCTAAATCCGAACTGGCACTGTTTATTATTCTAACACACGTAGATCACTTTGATATAACACACTAATCACTATTCTTATTTTAAGTATAAACAGTTGCCGGCGTGTTGCGCGGTCTTTGTAGTTGTTAGGTTGTCTGTCTGGGCCGCTCTCAGCGATCCAACATCGTTGAACACTTTTGAAGCACTTTACGTAATAAATTCGTTTGCCCTCGTTGTGGGTCCTCAATAATTTACTAAAAATATGGAGACTGCCTTTCCATACTTACTTTGACCTAGCAAATCCCGCACTGTCTGTTGCAGGCAACATTCGTCCCGGCATTTATGCACGTCGTGATCAGCGACGGCGTAATGCTTGTCGTAGCGACCAAGGTCCCTTGTTTAGTTGGCGTTGGGGTGTGTTGCGGTGGTGTTACTTTGTTGTTTTACTTTAAATATTTGCACTTCCTTTTGTGTTTGCTTGCTAACCACGTGGCCGTGTTAACTTGTGCGCTCAGTTGGTCCCGTCAGTACCGGGCGCATGCAGGGTGCCTTCCGAATACCGTGAGTCGTTGTCGTGAACACTTCCCATGATGCTGGTGTGTGTTGACGAACGGTCGCGATGTACGCTTGGGCTGTTGAGCACACGTCAAATGCCCCCCTCTGGTGAGATCGTTCGTTGACACTATCTCAAGCGCAACACATTAGCGCAGGTGGGTTGTGCCGAGCGCGCAGAAAATAGCGAGTGAGTTGTGGTTCTGTAGTTGTCGCTGTTCTGTGCACTCTGTGCCGTATGGGTCGGTTCATCGGTTGGGATGGTTCGTCACCTTGAGTGATGCGCGCGCAACAGATGCAGGCCGGTGCTGTATGGCGTGCACGCTTAGAGCACCGGGGCAGCTTGCTGTTATCTCCGCCGTCCTCCTCGCTGTCTGTTGTTTGCTTGACTGGTGATGGCTCACGCGGTCGCCGTCACGAAGTCGTTCTGTGTTGTTCGACTCCCGGCGGTGTCGACTCAGTGTCCTCTTCCCTTTGCTCTACATATCCTGTGCTCGGCTCGTAATCCATTGTGGTATCAGTGGGCCTGGTGTCTGCTCCTGCTGTACCTGATACAATATTGTGATCACTTACGTCGCTAGGCGGTGCAGTGTTGTCTTGCCCTCTGTCGCCGATTCCTGATGGCGGGTTGTGCATCACTGTGTTCGGCCGGTGTGATGTCTGTAATAAATACACAGAACTCCATATCCACTCACTTTAATACCTATTTCTTAACAACGCTTAAAATACATTTACGCTCCTCTCGATACGTCCGTCATAGAACACCCTACACTCGTATATATCAGTTCCATCACTTCACACTGCTCTACACTACCTTACACTCATACACCACAATACCTCCGTCCTGTGCTGGGACATTTACAGTAACATTTTGATTGATTACAACATACAATACATAAACAATGGTAACCATTAATCTCTGTAGCACTACACAATATGCATACAATAGAACCTTCCATCCTTGAGTACATAGACTCTTCACAAATCCAATCTTACTGGCGGTTTTCTTAACCGTTTAGAAGGGGGCCTCAGTAATGCACCGCCATCCTCCTCCACATTCACCTGTCCCGGAGTACCTACAACTTTAC
>PNEQ01081019.1:0-31019 GCA_003012365.1 Medauroidea extradentata
AGATGATGGTTTATCGCGGAAAAACTTGACTATTTGCTAGGCTTCAACATACGTTCAACTTATCAAAAGATTACTGGCTTTTCCTTGTACGTGGAGCTACTGCCCTATTTGACTGAGCCAATAAGAATACCGCTATTTTAATATTTAATGCATGTTATTGGTCTGCAGACAGCTACGTTGTGTCAGTGTTTTCAAGGCTTTGTTGACACAAAACATTTTCGCGATATACCATCATCTCTAACAATTGTGCCTCGCTGCCGCTGAGAAATGGTCGGACTGTTCAGTCAGACAGCTCAGGCAGACTCGTCTGTGCAATTGCTGGGCCTTGACACTTAACGCCCGCACACCTAAAATAATCTAGTTTGAAATTAATTACGTAGTTCAAACATTTTCATTTTGTAAGTAAAAAAAAAAAAAAAAAAAGAAAAGAAAAAAAAACATAAGAGACAGAATATTAAGATTTCAAAAAGTTTAGAAGGAATTGCTTAATCATGTTTCCATGACTTCAAGCTTCAAGAAACGCATGATACAAGGCACATTTTTGTATTGCAATGTGTTTTGAAAGTCGCATTGCATAGTAGTTAATGTAAAGTGCTCGCTATCGGTTTTAAAATACAGACGAAAAAAATATCTCAGTTATTCAGTAGATATATCATATTTACATTTATGCACAGTTACAAAACACGAAAGTGTTTCGAATCCAGATATAAACATTTTACAGGGAAAACAATTTCGGGCACGCATTTCTCTTTGTTTAATGGAATATTATTAGAAATAATAGTTTCATTGTTTTAGTTATGAACGTACAAACAATAAAAACTTGCCACTGCATATAGAAAATGGCTTTACTCGCGTCGGAATACAACGCCGAGAGCGATCATAAATGAGCCAATACAAAGTTAACTCGATTTTATTGTGCTTTCTATGTGCACATTTCGTTTTGTCATGAAATGAGGTAACATACGAAAGTTGACTCGATTTTGTTTTCCTTTCCATGCACACAATTTTGTTTATTATATTTATACATCATAAAAACCATACGCATTTGTCACTTAAGATATCGTTCTGTAAAAAAATATGAGATTAAAAAATTTCTGTGCAGTGAAAATATCTTCGCAGATTATATCTACAAGTTAATAGAGCATTTGGTACAGATATGAAATTACGAATTTCCCCCATTGCAGAGGTATCTGGTAAACACATCAGCTATAGCACGACTCATCTCTCCTTGCCCAAGGCCTCTTCTCTCCATCTTGCAGCTTCCAGCACGTTGAGGGTATATCTAGGATGGGGTCCAGAGGAAGAAGTGAATTTATGATGTTCAATCTAGAGCTCGGTGTGTGTTCAGATTTCCCCACCAACCACCCCCACCATTTCTCGCGCCCTTCCTTCCTGAACGCTGCTAACATTTCCTCCGCATCTTAACCCCCGCACATCAACCCCGGCCGTAAGTTCAACTGTCGCAATAAAAAATATCGGCACTCCTTCTGCATCCCCTCAGGCCGTCGTCACCGTTCTTCAACCCCCTCCGCTACATTACCCCTCCCACCACGGGCTTGATGTGGATCTCGCGAGTGTGGTGGAAGGTCGTGACCTTCCCACCTCTGCTCCAACCCACCCCCACCCCTCTTCCCACGGCTGGCTCGCTACATTTCCCGGCGTGCAACACCAGAGCGTGTCATTTCGACGGCCATTAGGCGTCATCTGCGACACCTGCCGCCCCGCCTCACATTTACATCGCTCAGTGTACGCCTTGGTTGGTAGTGGTGTCGCCTAAGAGGAGCGGGGTGTGTGGAGAGAAAAGGGTCTCAGCTAATCTTTTCCGATTCCTTAAAAAAATAACGACCAGATTCGAAAACATGACTATAGAAACAAGCGTTAAGACTTTGATATTTGCTGCCCATAAATAAAATAATGTGGTCACCGCTTAAATTATCATAGGGAAAAGTATAATAGTGAAGCACTGCACGCCAGCTTAGTAGCTTGCGCGGAAAGACGATAATGTATTACATACGTCGGTCAACGGTATTCTTACCGCTCCTGCCTCACACACACAAATGCAGTATCTAGGGAGGCCCCTTAAGGGCGATCAAGTGCGATAAAATCATAATTTTATATCTTCATGAAATAATGTTAGTATTGTGTACGAATCTTGTGAGTTCAGTTTCCTCTTATGAAACAATTTTGGCTCTCATAGTTTTCTCGTAACGGTGCGACAAAGTGAAAACTTGTTTGTTCTGCTGCCATGCAAATAGTGAAAACGAACTGACCTACCAGATTAAAATGATTTTACTGTGATATTACATCATGTTAGCTATGCAATAAAGTATTTAAAAGATCGTAACGTGATATTTTGAATTTAAAAAAAAAAATCGCAAAAGTACAGGAAAAAGTTGAAAATTCAGCAATTTTTTGGAAAAACGGGATTCTTTAAACATGTTTTACTACGTATTCCGTGGCATGTTATTTCACTGTGAATTATTTCACTTACTTAAGTCAATTAGTTTTCACTATTTGCATGGCAACATAACAAGCAAATTTTGACTTTGTCGTACCGTTATGAGAAAACTATGCGAGTTAAAATGGTTTCGTACGAGGAAACTGTACTTAACAAGTATCACCTACAAAACTAACAATATTTCATAAAAATATAAAATTGTGCTTCTATCGCACTTGAACACCCTTAAGTGGATTCACCAATCAGGTATTTTCTGTAAAATCAGTGTTTGCGCCTACACGTGTAACTTCGTAAGTAATTGATATAGGAATACGAGTTTTTTAAGGGATGGAAGAAAAGTATAACTTACGCCCGCCAGGAATTACGTTTTTCCTATCGATTATATTTCCAGGCAAAAAAATGTGTGAAATTGGCTAAAAAAATTACCATTTTTACAGCTTTGGCACCTAAGTGCCTCGAGGAAAAATATAAAACTACATCTTGGCAAGCATAGCTCAATACTTTGGCTTTCGATACATGTAATAATACCCCAGTGTTACAGATCTAATTTGCGTGCAATTGAGGGAAGCGCAAATGTCTGTTGTAGGTCTTGGAAGGGCCGGGTGGTGCCAAGGTACATCGGTGTGCTTCACAAGTTGAACCATTTAGAAGCTAGCGAGGTGCAATGACGTAGCTTATACTTTTCTACCATCCCTTAAAAAAATTCGTATTCATGTATCAATTACTTACAAAATTACACGTGTAGGCGCAAACACTGATTTTACAGAAAATACCTGACTGGTGAATCCCCTTAACAAACAATTTCAAACAGGATTATTAAGTCTACACCCAATGCCGTGGTTGGTGCAGTGGGTAAAGCACTAATTTCCTCCTTTCCCCAAAGGCGATTCGGGTTCAACTCCCCGAATTTCGCATGAGTGAATCGTGCCGGACGATGCCAGTGGTCGGTGAGTTTTCTCGGGGATATCCCGTTTCTCTAGCACCCTCATTCTGGCGCCTCTCCACACGTCATATCAGATATCACCCCTCACTAGCGCTAAAGTCCAGTCTGTTAAGCGCTAACGGAAATCTCTTCTTTCACTTTCTTCAACTCCAAACTGAACTGCCATTCTAAACGCAGTAATATTGGGCACAAAGTCATTAGTCCCAGAGTTATTTTTTTAAGGCTAGCGGCTTTGTAAAACTTGTAACTTTAGAAGTTTTGACTTTGCTAGTGATAGTAACGCACTGTCGAGTGATTTTAAAACTACTGGCGTTCTGTTCTGATAGCAATGACATTTTAGGGATAGTACTTCAAGGCCAACGACCTAAGGGCTACTGCCGCGTGCCCGTAGTATTCAACGGCGGCGCTTGCATCTCGAGCAGGGTCGGCGAAGGGCGTAAATGACGCAGAGTGGCATGTTTTAATTGGTCGTGAACGAGAGAGAATGGGTATACGTGGCGTGCCGCGGGCACATCCTCCCCCGGGTGGGTTTATATTTGAAACCTGTCGTGATCGCGAGCCGTAACTCAGGCGGGCCTTTCCTCCTTTGACGGCGTCGGAGGGTGGAAGAGGTTAGCTCTAGAGAGAGAAAGTGAAAGAGAGAGACAGAGAGAGGGAGAGAGCTTAGTTACCCCCGGCACCCGAGAACCCCACGCCCTCAAGAGTGAAAATATATATCACCACTTTTCACCGGACGCCACCCTAATTTGTCCCGCTGTTGCTTCGTACCTCGCCCACCTTCCATCGTCATCTACCAACCCTCTCCCTTCATTCTTTTCTGCTGAGGGGGTAAACGATGGTGGACAAAATTTCATGATTTCATATTTCTTCCGTACGATGTCATTTCTCTGGGAAAGCCGATCGAGGTGTCGCGGTGAAAACAGGCTACAGTGGTTGGGTTTCGATACCAGGGCTGGCCTTTCTGCTCTAGGTTGGCACACAGTGGCTGGAGCACTTGGTTCCCAACGAAACCAGAAGCCGCGGTGGCCGAATGGTCAGACCAACCAGCCTCACCAAGGCGATCCGGGTTCAGTTCCCGTCGGGGTCAGACCAAGAATTTTCGCACGTGGGAATCATGCCGGACGATGCCGCTGGTCGGGGATTTTTCTCATAGATCACCCGTTTCCCCCGCCCTTTAATTCCGGCGCTGCTCCATACTCACCTCATGTCACCCCTCACCTGCGCGGAGTCCTCGACTGCCGCGTGGATGGCGTTGCAGCGTCTCATGCGTATTCTTTGCTTCGCGAAACCGCTTAATTTATTCATATTATGTTTATCACGAAACGAACACACACTTAAAACTATGCTTCTATGTTTTCGAAAATTCAGCAGGCTTGTTAGAAACATGATTTTCGTGTGTCTCGAAATGGATAAAAACGGTTTTTTTTAACTGCTGTAACTCCAAAAATATTACCTGAATTCGTAAAGTGTACAGCGAGATGCATACGTTGGTTTTTACTTCCTACTGTTTAAAAATTAAAAATATTAGGGTCACCCCTTAAAGTCCCAAAGGAAAAAAACTACAACGGAAACCTTGCACGCCAGTTTGACGCGTTGTTAATAGAGGCGATATGCTTCCCGTCTAGCGTGGAACTCTGGCTCTAATCGCTCCACTGTTACCACGCGTCAATGGTGGAAATTCGACACAGCGAAGGACTCCTCTTAAATGCTAACCTAAATCTCTTTCACTTCTAAGAGCGACTCTTCTTTTTGTTCACCACGTGCCCAGTCGTCTCTAATCTCAAAAGGCGATTATTGTCCATATCTATGTATACTGCGTTTGTATATGTGAAATACAAAGTCTATGGAGTGCTAAGGGTGCCGTTGGCCGGCGTATGTAATGCAGTGCCACCTCTAAGAGCAACACTAGTAGCTGGCATGAAGAGCTTTACTAATATTCATTATTCTATTGAACGTTGAACGTTAACCTGTGACATCATCATTTCATTTATGAGACCCGTTGGTTCAGATTACGACTATTTATATTACATATTGTGATATAATTTTCCTAGATACTGCAATCTGAATAAGCCATTTTGAGCAATTTTCAGAGGCCTGAAAATCGTGTTTCCAATAAACGATCCTAACTTTTAAACTGATGGTAACTTTATGGAAGTGTGTACTCTATTTGTGGATGTACAGATGTAAAGTCTGTTAAGATGAAAAAATTAATAATTGCAACTTGCAGCAACGCCTTGCCTTGCCGACGAACGGCGTGCATATTTTCAGCCATTACCAGATTATTCGAAAACTGTTCAGCTTGCTAAAGTGATGCCTGCTTAGGAATATCTTTCAAAGAACGTTACAAGTGTGGTATAACCATTTCAGATCCTCCATTTATCTCTAAAATATATTTTCACGCTGCCGAAAATGGGGGAAATGGGTGTTATTGCGTTCCTGTTTAGGTATGAACGTCTTGGTGCAGAATCTTTTCAATGGTGTATGTAGGCCATTTATCATCATTATTACGTTCTAAATGAAACGGTCACTCCTGACGCCCTCATAGAGGCGTGTTGTCGGAGAGCAGACTACACACCAGGAGAGCGATTAAATATCGCATTTTGTGGGTGCAACGCTAAATTTGCACCTGCGTTGCGTCCGCTTGCCCTGCATTGGAACTATATACTCACGTAATGCCATAGAAGACGCATTTAACTTACTCTGCACTTGCGTTGCACTGCGTCGGTGCAAATAGCAGGTGGCGATATTTAATCGGCCCCCAGTTCACGGACTTGCGCATAAAGGCTAGGGAGAGGCATGATGCGCACAGTATCTCGTCCTTACAGCTTACCACTTATAGGCCTCGAACACGCTAATATCTTCACGCAGACAGCCACCTTAAGAGTGTTCACGTGGCAAAAATGTATAATTTTATATTTGCACGGCATAGTGTTCATTTTATAAACGTTACTTTTGACTATATTTTCCATGCGTAAAAAAATTTTAACCCCCGTAGTTTTCCCATAGCAATACGACAAAATCAAAATTTGCAAGTTACTCGAGCACAGGAATAAGAAAGACCAAGTTACTTACTCTGAAATGAGATATTATGGACCATATGCAAAAGATTAAATAACACACAATGAGATTCCTTTGTACCTTTCAAAAAATCTGAAAATTATGACAATTTACTACATTTATGGCACTTTTTAAAATGTCAAAATGACCTTGCTGTGTGTTTTTAAATTATTTAGCACATTGCCCATAATACCTCATTTGAGTGTAAATTATTTCATTCGGGTAAGTTACTTGGATTGTTTTGTTTTTTTCTGTGTTCTCTTAACTTGCGAATTCTGATTTTGACGTGCCACTTTGGTAAAACTACGAGAGCTAAAAAAAATGTTACAAGTGGAAAATGTAGCAAGAAGTAACGTCTGTAAAACAAACACTATGTCGTGTAAATATACAATTATGCATTTTCGCCACGTGAAGACCCTTAACTAATGCATGTCTTCCCCTAGAACACTTCTTTAAAACCGATGCCTGAAGTTAACTTCGGCGCCCGGAGCGAATATATTCTTCTTCCTAACTCCTCTGTTCTTCATCCGAGCTTGGCGTCGGCGACGAAGTGTTCAATTAATATATATTTTTTTTGAAGGCAATACTTCAACCACGGGATTATTTAGCGATCGGAGAGGAAAACTTTTTTTATTCTTACTATTATTTTGGCGCGCGGACGCGGCGGTCGTCTCGATACCGGAAGTAGCGCCCGCGAGACGGTTTCTTCGGGGGAGAGTGATGAATGGGACCACCCCGCGAGCAGCCATTACTCATGTCTGCTGTCGGTGCGTTTGTTTGTCGCCCTAATAAAGTCCCTTCCCCTCAGCTCCTTTCCTTCATCCCGCCCGCAACCGATATATCTCCCGTTCATTATATCGCCCGGTCCAGCTCCCTGTAAAACAATCAGTTCCGCCAACAAAACTTTCAAGCGCGCCAAAGAGAAAATTTTATATCCCCCCCCCTTCTCCCGCCTAAAATCGGTTACGTGACGCCGAAAATGAAAACTCAGCACAAAACAGTGATACATTGTTTGAATTTGTCAAAAGAACGACATTATTTTTTCTATCCCAGCGGAAATAAATCTCTGTTGTATACGTTAACATCTGACAGTTTTACCAATGTAACTGGAAATATCAGCTAAAACGTTTCGTAACAATGACTCGCGCCCAAGGAACTATGAAATATATCAAGCCATGCAGTAGAATTCATTTTCGTTTTTTATTTGCAACAGAAATAACTTTTATATCTTTAGCCCGACACAGTATCTCTTTTCGATATGAAGTATTATTTTAGACGGGATTTTGAGATGAAAGTAAAAGCATCAAATTTATTTTATACTTATAAAATAACATTCCCGAGTTACATATTTTGTAAATGGTATCATACGTTAGTAAATGTGTACGTGCGATGGAATACTTATAGGTTAGTGTTATTTTATAAATGCTATTCAAGTCCAATTTTTTTCTGAATCTGCGGGTGTTTCGTGGTTTTGCCACTTCACATAAAAGGAAATGTGATAAAATCCCAAAATCAACAAATAATAATGTTCATATTTTAATCACAGTTCAATGCATTGAAACATAAATTACAGTATACAGTAATACAAATTTTGAAAAATGTATACTTTGTTTCAGGTTAGTTCCTGTGTGGGTGTTCTTGAAGCAGTTATCTTCCAAATCTGATACTCTGTACGCCTTCGCTCACGGCGAATTGTAATTTATCATGAAATATTCAAGTAACTACATTAAAATGAAACGTATAACGTTCTACACTAAAAAAATGTAAAATAGTTGTGAACTCGTGTGATGCTTACATGACAGGAATACTATAGTGCTGAGATTGCCTGTGATTAATAACAGCAATTAAAAAATATGCAATTCTGGCATTACAATTATCTCACTTTATAAAATGCTCTAATAATTTATGACAATTAAAAAAATAAAAAACTTTTAAAATTTATTAACCGTCCTGAAATTCGTTTCAGTGAACACCAGATATCAGCTAGCTTGGATTTAAGTAGGTGTGTAATAAATTAGAAAAATCGTCACCTAATACTTTTTTATATAAAGGGATCAGAGTAAATACAAGTTGGGTATGTTATTATGTAAATACTGCTTGATAATATTTTAAATAAACTAAGGAAGTCAGTGAAGTAATTATAGTAAGTGAATAAGCCATTCATCCCTACTGAACACGGCAAAAAAGTCTGTGTCGCTTGCCTTTTCAAAAAGAAATATTTTTTGGTAAATTGAAAATGTGAAATGGTGAAGTTGACTTGTTTACAAAGGTTCACTAACTGTTCGTCATATTACTACCTGACTAAAAAAATATATATTTTTACAATTGCTTCATTTCTTAAAGGCCAAAAGAAATTCTTCAATTTTTGCATGAGTACATAAAGAAGAAAGTTTTTTGGATGGTTTCTTCTTCGAAAGGTTGAACTAGGGTGGTATCAATTACTCTACGCTCTCATTCCAACTCGAAAACATAACAATCAAGACAGTGGACATAATCGCAAAGGTTCGTATTTCGACTAAGATCTACTGGCGTTGAGTGATTTGGTCATAGCTTTAGATGTCTTGAGAGTTGGTGAGAATGAAATTTAAAAAATAAAAAAGCTATGGTGAAATGGAGTGAAGGGCCACTACTGGAGGAAGTTTTATTCACTTTTCAAATATAACAATACCTCACATCTTCCTCCAGTACTTATACGATAATAATAATAATAATAATAATAATAATAATAATAATAATAATAATAATAATAATATGTCATTAGTGTAGTCTTGCTAGCATAATTTTCCAAATTATTGTCTCGGCACCGCCAAGTAAAAATTCAAGTTTAGGATTTTGTGTATTTCTGTAACTAATGTGCGTGCTAGGGTTGCATCGCCAACGTTCGTCAGCAGTTTACTCTTGTGCTGGGTGAAACGCAATTCTGCGATGTCGATTTGTTGTAGATTCCGTACAAATGTGCACTCTCAAATTGGTTTAGTTACTTGTGATTTGACAGTTAAATGCTATTTGTTGTGGAGGTACTTGTCCAAACTTCGTGGTCGCTTAAATGTGTCAATTCTTTTCTGAGGTAAACATTACAATTCATTCGATAAACAGATTAACATTGCTGATTTAGGGCTGTTGTTATGATCGTATGTGGATACAAATATGAGGGCCATGCTTGTCACATAGTAACAAAATTTGGGAATTATATCAAGCTAATTTTCCTGAAGGACTGGTGTTGTTAAAATTTCATAAGACCATATTCAAGTTTTGTGTCGCCAAATTATTCTATTGGAAAATTTTACTGTTACTGTGTATGAATTTTTAAAATTTTTATTTTAAGTTTCAGCAATTTTTAAAAATACAAATAATTGTTATTCTTTATTTTTACGAGCATGAGATTGTAGCCTGTAATGTCTTTAACCATTGTGATTTTTTTGAGTTTGGTATATCAGTTGGTTTTAGTGTAGTCGTTAAAACGGAAACATGCAAAATATAAATTTAACAAAACATTACGCAAAAACTATGAGAGAAAAACATTTCATAAGAGCCAAATTTAGTCACATTTTGTGTATAAATTAGAAAAAAAATCTGGTACAAATAAAAAAAAAATTGTAATGAAAATTGTGGCAGACCGCGCCCTTACAAGTTTGTTGTCACGCTTAAAACTATCGTTGTTTGTTCGCCTTAATAGCACGGTGTGCGCGTCGCATAATTATGTTACCAACAGGTGTGTTGGCACTGTGTCTAATAGAGTTGCAAATGGCACATCAAACTCATTAATCATTTTTGTTGCAAATGACCGTAATTTGATGTAATGCAGTAAGTCTACGTCAGAAATATTTTACTGGATTTGTTCCATAAATCAACCACTGGTCGTTTTGTAATCCTACGTGTTGCTTTATTTTTGACTATATGAAATTTAATAAATATCAAGTATGTTCTCTGAATTGCTATCCTTCTCATTTCATACGTTGATTTCATCCCATTCAATCATAATATTATGGGTACACTTTGGTGTGCAGACTAATTGTGACCCTAGTAATGTTTATGGTCATGTTGCGTAGTTTTTACACTGGTGCAAAAAAATCTAAACGCTTTGAAATGCTTTGAAAGAATTCAAGTTTAAGAGCAGTCATACAATACACAATTCTATGTAGGCGTTTTGAAAAATAATTTACTCTTCGTTCCCAAAAAGTTTTTTCCTTGATTTTGGCTTATTTTCGTAATTATAGTGCAGTATTCCGGCAAACTAAGCAGTTTACTACTGCCAAAAAATTAGGCACAATTAATGAAATATTTGAAAAAAAATGTATTGATACATCGATATCTAAATTATTTTGCTCTAAACATTTTTTTTAATCACAGTAAAACAACCGGGAGTGACCTTAAGTTTAACTTGTGAAATGTATTTTTTTTGTACGTAGGCCATCCATAATTGAAAATATATCTGTAAAAAATAAATGTTAACATATCTTTAAATTTAAAAACTGAGCTCCTTAGAAATCGCTACATCTATAACTTGACCACTAAGAGAGAGAGAGAGAGAGAGAGAGAGAGAGAGAGAGAGAGTGAGTTTGTGTGTGTGTACATACATTCATTCATACATGCATACATGCATACCTACCTACATACATACAAGATGAATCCGGATAGATTGTGTTTATTTCGTGTGGTGATAGCTTACCAAAAACCATGTTGAAAATGTGTTTTTAATTTGTCCCTAAAGTGAAAATTGTGGGAGTAATGCTACCCTGAATAAAGATTTACGAAGATTTATAAATGATCACTTCATTCTAAATAATTTAGTTTGGTAATGCCATTGACCCATCGTTGTTAAAATTGGACACGACACTTTTCTTCTGATTTTTACTTCGGAACACTTCACTGTAATTCATGTTATACTACAGAATATTAAACAGGCGCGGAAGATTAATAAAAATGATCGTCTTGTCGACAATTGCTAGATTTAGCCGTTTTCGAGAAAATCGTAGTTTGCAACACCTGAAACATATGCAGGCATTGCGACGTCCTGCAAGGCGTGTAGCCGACTTAATAGGCGTGTTGCAAGATCAAAATTCTTTCGCAATTGCAACATGCCTTTTAGTTAGGTTACACATCTTACAAGGAAGACGCAATGCCTGCACATGTTTCAGGCCTTACAAAAAATGCGCTTCATTACGAACTATTTGCTTGAAAACGACTAACACTAGCAATTTTCGACAAGGCTATCTATCTACCGCGCTTGTCTAATATTCTGTAGTAAAACATGAGTTACAGTGAAGTGTTCCGATATTAGAAGCAGAAGAAAAGTGTGATGCCCCATTTGAACAGTGATAGGCCAATTCCATTACCAAACTAAATTACTGAGAATGAAGTAAAAGTAATTTACAAGACACTATACTAAGTTACGTTATTTCATGTTGAGAAGTTTTTGAAATTTTAATTTAAATGTATTTTGTAAATATGTTTACATGGTATCATTACTCCTACAACTTTATAAATCACGTTGGAACCTAGCAAACAGTCAACTATTCCCGCGATTTTCCAGTGCCTCTAGGTAAACCTTCGCCTTCAGTTCGCTTTACTGCCAACTTGTTAGTTTTAGTACTGCTAGGCGTCGAGACACGCCTAAACCGTCCGACGACGTCCCCGTAGTCACGCCACGCCCTTCCTAATTGAACCATAACTTCAAAGCTGCTGGGAACGACTCGCCGCTCTACGAAGCAGAAACCTTTTCAACAGGTGCGAAAATTAACGACATTACTGCGCCAACAGTAGGCTAATTAACTTAAAGGCACTGCTATAAACAACACGCGACTGTTTCGACTGCAGAAATAGCAAACTGGATTTTGTCGTTACTGTTTGTGCGCTAAAATAGGTTGGTTGGACTGGTGTAGACTACTTTTCACACTATATTTATGAAGTATTTCCGAGGTGTTATGCACACAGCGATAATTAATCTTCACATTTCTAGTTGGACGCATTCCATCGCTTATTGATACATTTCAGTGGAGTGACTACATATGCATATCTGTGTAATTTTCGTAGAATTCCCAATGATTAATGTCTTGCGCCATTTAAAGAATTAAAAATTGCGATATCGTTCAGTGTACACCAAAAGGGATATGTAAAATTTACAAACATTTCCTTCGTCAAATAATTAGGTAATGAAGTTACAAAGGTAAACTTTGTAATACTACAAAGTAATTCATTGTACTTATATGCTGACAGTTCCTGCACTGTAAGTTTTTTGTAAAGTATGACAAGGCACTTCTTTGTAGCTGTACAAACTTATGTAAATTTTGAAAAATTGTCCTTGTAAAATTATTAGTTTATAATGTCAAAAAGGATTTTGTTTGCAAAAAAACTTAGTAAAAATGTGTAGTCTACTAAAATCACAGGTTCGTCGGAAATTACTTATGCAAAGATCACAACCTCTGTAATGCATATTTCTGGAATAAAGTGAATGTTTATACTAATTGCGTGCTTTAAAAATTTTATTATTACTGAACTGTACGTTGAATGTATATAAATAATTAAAGACTAAGCAGTACGGAAGTCACAGTGGTCTTGAGGTAAGATGCTCTGAAACTACGGCCGGGGAGAGTGGTTCGAAACTTAGCAACTTCATAATTTATTTAATTTTCAAAATAATTTAATGTAAACATACTTTATTCAAAAGTTATTTGATAAATAAGTTCCATGTTATTTACGAAGTACAACGGGCATTTTAAATTTTTTTTTCCTATTGAAATTAAACCTACAAGGCTATTTCTTGTAATTTTACAAACATATACCTTGTATTTTTATTACAAGAACAACCACTGTAGTTTTACAATGGATTTCTTTGGCAGCTGGGTTTCCAAAGATTTTCTTTGTAAAAGTACAACAATTTTTACAGTATATGTATTACGGGCTTACAATAGTTACTCTGTTTAGGATGTGTACGGTAGAAACTATTATTTTCACATCATAAATGCAAAAGTATATTCACTAACATTGTGAGGCAAACACGGCTTTAGCTCTGCTTTCGTGCGAAATTACTGGACACTGTAGCAAACGTCGCGTACATAACTTAGAAATATCACTTTAAAAAATATGTAGAGTAACTGAACACGTTTATATGCATAGTAAACAACGTATAGTTACGTGTATTTATTTTGTGGCAGCATACCCGATGTGTCATGTGTAAATTATAGCTCACGTTAAGGAAGAAGTGTGTAACTAAGCTTTGCCAAGTAAATGTATTGAAGTACATAAACAATTACCGAAATGTTACTTAGACGCGTCAAGCAAAATGCGACTGGCTTGATTTGAGTGCCAATTAAATATTATTGTTCCTTAATGCAAATTGCTTTGAGTTTATCACTTACCTTATGATGTTGCCCGAATGTGTAGTATTTTGATTGACACACAATTATTAGTCTTTTATTGAATATACAGTTTCGTTCTCAGTGATTAATAAAAAAATCGAGTACTGAACCCGGGTCCATTGTGATTGTAGACCATAAAGAAACATGAAGAAGAACTCACAGTCAGAGAAGCGTTTATGCCTTATCAAATTTCTGGTAACTATGCAGATGTATAGTATATGTACTGTCCGTACATATGTTTAAATAACGCCCTTTTTACTAAATTTCTTGGATTATAAATGGTTTTATCGGTATTGTTTGTAATTTAATGGAGTATTTTTAGACACAAAAAGCTTACTATTGTTGTACTAAATTTTAAACAATCAAATTTTCTCTCAAATGTGATTATAACCACAATGTACACAATTATAAAATTTTGGCTGAACGAATATGTGAATACCTTTATATTCAATTAAAGTACTACAATTACGTCAATAAAATATTTTTCTGTCAGGTTTAAGTAGCCCAGGCCTACTTTTGTCAACAAAACAACATTTATGTTAGGTTCCTTGCCAAGCAAACATTGGCACTATTGAAATGAATACTTGATGATTTTTAATTGGAAATAGTTTTTTACATGCAAGGCAATTTTACCCAGAAGTATTTTTTTGTGTAGAGAATTAATATAGATTTTTAATTCTTATTCATACTGATGTTTAAGGCCAAGCCCTAGTTTCCCTTTTTTTTTTAGCGATGTTAATTTTTTGCGTCTAAACGAGAGCAGATATCAAAAACCTGTCAGGCAGTTTTGTTTAAAATCGTGTTCTCCATGCTGGCTTATTTATTCAAGGCAGTATATGCTATGGTTTTAGATAATTATGTAATTAACGAAATTTTAGTTGATTGACGTTTTAGTTGAAACCGTATAATTTATTGCTTTGAAAAAAAATAGCTATTATGACAAAAACCATTTTAAACAAAACTGCCAGACATACTTTTTATATTTGCTCTTGTTTAAGATTAAAAATTATTATCGCAAAAAAAGCAGAAACTTAAAGGGCGTTGGACCCGTAAAAATTCAAAATTTTATATTTGTGCCAAACACTGTTCAACTTTTGCACATCAGATAACACGTCCTTTACTCAAATAAAAAAAAAATATGCCCCATAGTTTTTGCATAATCACTCATCAAAGTCTCAAAATAGCCATTGCGGTATAGCCAAAATAAAAAAAAGTAATAAACGAATAATTTCAAAATTACAGAAACTGATAGTGTATCAATGCATTTTACGACATGGTTGACAAAAGTTAGTTTTGAAAATTTCAGTAGTAGTCAAAAGTCAAAGTTATGCAAAAATTTACTCTTATTCATCAATTTTTTAAAAATACAAAAAATTATCGCTTTGTGTTTACAAAAGTGTCTTGAGTAGCTCAACATTATTAAGAATCAATATGAATTATCTTGTTTCTGCAAGTTAATTATTTTTTATTATTTTGGCTACACCGCAACTGCCATTTTGTGACTTTGATAGGTCATAATACTAAAACTATAGGACCTAATATTTTTTATTTGGGGAAATGACATGTTATCTGATGTGTAAAAGTTGAACAGTGTTTGGCACAAATATAAAATTTTGAATTTTTACGGGTCCAACGTCCTTAAGAATGCATGGTAGATAAATAAACGTTGAAAACATCAATTGATTCCTACGTTTTTTCGAAGCCAATGTGGATAAAATACTCAATGACAATCCTAGATAATGGTATTTGCCAACTCCATGAGTAAATATTTATTCAGAATTATTAATTCGTTAGGCGTGATCTCTTGCGCCGCAGTTGAAAGCACGAGGTTCCGGCGTCAGGGATTGTGCCTCAGCGTCAGAGATGTGCCTCAGAAGTTCGTAACACTGGAAACAATTTCGTTTAAAACGTTTGCTAAAACTATTGCCTAGGATTGCTATTGTTTATTTTTTGCAAATTGGCTACAAGAAACGTACAGTTAAAGATGAATTCTTCCAGCGTTGAATTATATATCACGCCCTATTAACGAGAAAATACGTAGCCTATTGCTATTCGTAACCGCAAAAACGTTTAACGATAAATGTTCAAAGTTTATAAATAATATTATTAAAGGGCGTAATTTATAAATATTTAATGGCATACTTTACATGTGATTTTTTAGTAATATTATGAAAAACAATTTTTTTATGTGGCAAGTGAAAAGTTAATGGCTCAGTTCTCGACAGAACAGAATACATAACGACGGAATCAAACTTTGCTCTTCTGTGTGGCGTGTGAAATACGCGTAGACCTACGTGTGCGAGTTTCCCCAGTTATAAATTATTCAAGGCGAAAGTTGCGTGGCCTCCTGTAATTCCATCGTCCGACTTGCGTCATGTCACGTGACAATACTGCTCGCGAATTACCGCTGGTCGACAGAGGCGAACAAGCCGGCGTGGTACGACGTCCCAATAGGACCAGGACAACTCTCTCTCTCTCTCTTGCGATAGTATCGACATCCTGCTTAACAATCGATGTCTCGATCGAACAGTGCGACCTGGGCAACTTTTTATTTCGAATTCAGTATTTTTTTAGTAAAAAAATGTCAAAGCGGTTTTTATATATATATATATGTAGTCCGTAATACTGTTCTTCAGTGAGAATTATTTCATTTCGGTAAGTCAGTTGGTTTCCCTTTCTATACCCGCCGTACGGTAAGTTAATACTTTTAGAAACGAACTGCTGAAAAAAAAAAATACTAGTAATACTTTCGACATTACCATACAACTATGTAAGCAAATGAAAAAGCAATATGGAGAGACAAATAAATACATTTTATATTTTTTATTATTACGCGTCCGCGAGTATGACAATTGTCCGTAATAACTATTTTAAAAGTGAGTTAAACACGTCTGTTATACGATAGTTGGAGGATGGTTGGGTTGGTATTGATGTCGTAGAAATGGTTCTTCTGTTTATTATGAACAGCGGATCAAATTTTGCAAATCGTTTAATGGAATATGTACATCACGTGTTCATTTTCAGGAAATGAAATATAATTTATATATTTGCATTTAGAATGTATTACAATATTTCAGAGGTGACGTAGTTAGTGTCGGAGGATGAACAATGCACGCCGGCTTGCAGTGCAGCCGTCAGCCTGGCTATGTTATTGTTGACGTTTGGCGGAAGGATACATAGTTGGTGTGAAAACAGATCCAAGCTGGAAGCACGGCTTCCAGAAAGTATCAAGTTACCTTACGGCGGATATGGTATAAAACTGTTTTGTGCAGTTTTGGACTTTAATACCTTTAAACAAAACTGAGAAAGCTAAAAAAAAAAAAAAAAAAAAAAAAAAAAAAAAAAAAAAAAAAAAAAAAAAAAAAAAAAAAAAAAAAAAAAAAAAAAAAAAAAAAAAAAAAAAAAAAAAAAAAAAAAAAAAAATCACTGCAGTCAAAATAGTCACAATGCATGTCTACAACGTAAACAATATTTTATACAAATATAAAAATTACTAAAACAATTAATTTTTCTGTGAACTACCTACCCACTTAAGGGTGTTCAAGTGCGATAAAATCATAATATAACATTTTTATGAAATATCGTTAGTTTTGTAGACAATACTTGTGAGTGCAGTTTCCTCTTACGAAACAATTTTATCTCGCATAGTTTTCTCACAAAGGTGCGTCAAAGTCATAATTTGCATGTTCTCCTGCCATGCAAATAGTGAAAACCAGTTGACTTATATAAGTGAAAAAAAATTCACAGTGAAATAACATGCCATGGCTACGTAATAAAACATTAAGAAACATCCCGCGAACAATTTTTATATTTTTAAAAAGTTTTGAATTTTGTAAATGATTCTGTATTTCTGTGATTTTTTTTTAAAAACTCAAACTATTGCAGTGTGGGATTTTAAATGTTTTATTGCACAGCTCATAGGGTGTAAATTCACAGTGAATTGTTTAATTTAAGTAGGTTGAATGGTTTTCCCTATTTGCATGGCAGCGTAACAAGCAAATGTTGACTTTGACGCACTGTCATGAGAAAACTATGAGAGCTAAAACTGTTTTGTAAGAGGTAACTACATTCACAAGTATCGTCTACAAAACTAACGATATTTCATTTAAAAAAATATAAATTATGATTTTATCGCACTTGAACGCCCTTAAGGCGGCCACCTGGCTTCACTTGAACTGCGTGCAGCGTGTTCCGTGTTACATTTTTTTCTAAGAGGCAACTAAACGTGAGTCCACGTTGCTTGTTGACGAAAATAGAACACCCTTCAAACTACTTGCGAATGTAACTTTTAAGACACCGCGCACATTGGAACCATCGTTTAAAGCCCTCAAAATTGGTTAAAATCTGTTTCTCAAGATACAGTTATGTACCGGATTCGTACGAAATCGAGGTCTACAATAATTGGCGTTGCTATAGTAACGGGTTAAATAAAATGATACGGTCAGCGTTTTAAGTCCCGTGGTAAAAACGTTACAACGAGAATACTGCGCGCGAATTTGCGACTTCGAGCGCCGAGGTGATATATCACAATACGTAATTCGTAATGCTTCAGCGATTTTCTCATTAGTCTACATACACAAACACTCCCATCACCAGGCAGCCACCTTAAGGTGGTTACGCAGTGGAAATCTTCAGCATTTAACGTTAAAACTTCATTAACAACAGCCTTTCATATATTTCTATTTATGGAGTGGTAGCCTACACAATTATTTTGGCAAAACTACACTGAAAAAAAAATTATACGAAGTCTTCCTTGCCAAAGTATTTTGTAGCAAGCACAAAATAATTTCGTGGCCACAAAAATATTTAAATAGTGACCACAAAATAAATTTTGCAGAGTGAATACTGAGATAATATTTGTAGCTATCACATATCATTTCCGTGTGCAGTACATATTAGAGAAACTGAAATCCAAAAATCGAAGTCAATGTAACCGTTTGCCGAGAACAAATAAGAGTGAGTGAAGCGATTTTAGTAAACACTTTAGGGTATTGATTACACTGTAAAAAGTACTTGTTAATTTATCACACCGATGTAAGTAGGTATGATGAAATTGTTACCTATACATGACTGTAGTTTTTTCATACATACTTACGAAACGGTCAAATGTTCACTGATGTTACCAGACTAACGTATAGTAGTTTAAATGTCCCTTACTGAGTATTGGATAAAAACTTCCAAAATACTTAGCGTAATTTTTACGCTCGGAGCTTCAGCGCGAGCAAAGAATCGGAATTAACATGTTACATTTAATTAGACTCAAGTTACCGCTTATGACATCGCTTTCAGACTTAAACTCTCTTCTGTTAATAATAAGAAAATATTGCTACAGGTATAACAACGTGGAAACAAGGATCAGTTTTCGAGTGTTTGTTAACATGAAAATACATGCTTGTGCATAGTTTTGAGGGCATTTAAAAAGGGGAAAAAATGCTTTATAGTATATAACCTTGAATAAGGCTCTTTTGAAGAGTGATTATCTTGAATACTAAATTAAAAATAATGACTGTGGACTTGGACGTAAATTTTTTAATACGGTGTGGCCTACACACTTGTATTATTACTTAAGAGTGCTACGTTAATACTAAAACGGTTTGGAAAACAATACAAATTGGATGGAATGAAAAAAGTTACTAGCTCTTCAGTAGTGCTTACTTTATTTTGATGTAGTTCTATTGTTTTGTTTCGGTTTTACGTGTCATAAACAGCGATATCGTTCGAAACGGTTACACATAACTTTACACAAGGACAGGAATTGACCTAATAATCGGCCATGGCCTTCGCTAAGGATCCATCTCAGCATTCGCCTAAAGAGACTTCGTGTAAATGTAAAACCGAAATTGGGAAGATTGTAGCCAGGAATAGAATCCGGTCCCACCCGAATGCGAGTCCAACGTTTTACAGTTTCGCTTGAGTCACATATTGTATGTGGGTTGCACCGTAATTAAATAAAAAAAAGTCACTGGTGAGATATGTGTATGATCGACTGGTAACTAGTACCATCTTATAATAATTTATTTGAATCTTCATCATGATATCACTGGAGTTCTGAGGTAGGCAGAATCCAACAGCTTGATTTTCAGCACTAGTGAGGGATTGTATGTAGAGGTATGGAGCAGCACCTGAATAAGGGGGGGGGGTACCGGAGATCCCCGAGAAAACCCGTCGATGAACGGCATAGCCAGTCACAATTCCCAAGTGCGGATACTGGGTTAAACCTCGCCGGGACTCAAACACGGGTATCCTTGGTGTTCTTGTCCTTGGTACTTGATTTTTGCTATGCAAGGTATTTTATTCCATGATAAGTTATGCTATATTACGCAGTACTGAAATTTAATAAAAAAAAAATCGAGTTGTTGTGTCTTGAATGTCCACGGCAAACCGCGTAAAACTATTCGATCGTTAATGAAGAATTTGTATGGGAAACATAAGTTGTGTTAATAGAGTAATCGATTTTTAATACAAAATATTTACAAATCTGACAAATGATTCAATGAATGAGGCTTATGTTAGAAATATTTGAAACGAATTTTATGGTGAATGTATAATGATTTACAGTATAATAATTTCATTTTGAGTAAGTATTCTTCAGACATTTTTAAACTGCAGTTACTTTCACTTAACGTTTGTGTATTGTGCAATTGAAGAAATCGCTGAAGTAACGGAAACGGGACAATCAAACGTCAAAGTGTTCAGTGGTGGAACTGACTTTTTATCTTGCTATTCCGATCGAATAGTAACGACGTACATCGTTGCAGTCGATAATTACCGCAATTTTCATAAAAATTTTTTAATTTTTTATGTGTACCAGATATTTTTTTCTTATTTTAGACACAAAATGTGACTGACTAAATTTGGCTCTTATGAAATTTTTTTATCTCTCACAGTTTTCGCGTAATGGCTTGTTAAAGTCATATTTTGCATGTTTCCGTTTTAAGGACTACACTAAAACCAAGTGATTTAACAAACTCAAGAATATCACAGTGGATAAAGACATTGCAGGCTACAATAACATGCTCATAAAAATAAAGAAAAATTTTTTTTTGTATTAAAAAAATGTATTGAATTTTTCAAATGTTTAGTTTTAGTTTCAGAATTTTTTTTAAATACAAATAATATTTATTCTTTATTTATATAAGCATGACATTGTAGCCTGTGATGTCTTTATCAATTGTGATTTTTTTGAGTTTGTTATATCAGTTGGTTTTAGTGTAGTCGTTAAAACGGAAACATGCAAAATATGACTTTAACAAGCCATTACGCGAAAACTATGAGAGATAAAAAAATTTCATAAGAACTAAATTTAGTCACATTTTGTGTCTAAAATAAGAAAAAAAATCTGGTACAAATAAAAAATAAAAAATGGTGATGAAAATTGTGGTAGCCACGTTCTTAATCAAGCATTTTACTGCAGTCAGTTGTGTTTATGTGGTGAACGTCCAACGGCTTATCGTTCGTAAAATGCGATCAGTTCGTAATCACGCACCGCGTGTCCAGCATCACAAGCACTTTACCCTCTTTGTCTGCATTCTGTCCGTTAGCCGGCCTCCGTAGCACAGTCGGTTAGGTGCAGGTCTTCAGTGCGAAATGTCCTGGGTCCAAGTCCTGGCTCAGACATATTGTTTTAAAGCGTTTTCTTTGGTACCACTCTATGAAGTTTTGAGTCACGTAAGAGTGTTGATTTTGTGTGGAGATAGCTTAGAAAAAGAAATAAATCGAAATTTAATTTTGAATTATTCTGTTGGGTAAATACAGTATAACGTGAGTATTTAAAACCATAAAATCGATTTAAAAATCACATTTCTCCACATAAGTTTAAAACCAATTACTCAACCTTTCATTTTTAAGACACTGTTCAGCGGTTTGGTGTTTAATATGAAGTAGTTTTTTACTTTATATTTTAAGAAATATAATATTACATTATATATCTAAGGTAGCAATATTACCAATTTATTAAAGTTGCAGAAAATTTGTTTTCCGCTTAGCTTCTCCAACATTTATTTACTCACTTTTGGAAAGTTTGCGCTCTAAATGGGCGTCACTGAAAATTCATTGATTACCATTGTTATTCAATTATTTAGTTTGCTGACGTTACTCCGTCCTGAATCAGTAAAACGCCACTGCAAATTAGTAAATATTAACTGATTCCAATTCAAAGTGAAGTAATACAACTTTTATATTAAAAGGTGACAAAAATATGAATTACCCGAAAGGAAAAATTTAGCAGGTCGACAAAAATAACACTTTTTAATGTCACTGTTAAATAATACTCGTGAATGAAATGATGTAGCTCAAGATTTACATTTAGCGGAAAAAAATTGAGGAAGTAAAGACTAGCTTATCGTAAGCAAAACTTTCAACAGTGACCACATTACAGTGAGTAGTGCATACATGCCGTTTGGATTACGTAATCTTTGAAAAAAAAATCACTTGCAGTTACTGCAAAGAATTTTACTTTAAGGCACCCGCCCACCGGTCGTGTGTAAGTGTGAGTGAGGCACGGCGCTAAGGGTGATGCTGACCGACTCGTCTGGCGCGGTATCACCTCTACCACAAGACACTGAAACGACGTGCAGTGGTATCGTACATCACTCGCCTGACTGACACTTTCAGTGGCGATCCTATCGTTTCATGGGTGGAAAGTTTTAAACAAAGATTCAAACTGGCTTTGTCAGCGCTTAACATCGAAGTCTTTAGCGCTGGTGAGGGGTGATAAGATGTACGGAGCAGCACCGGAATGTAGTGGTGGGGGAGACGGAGAGATCCCAGAGAAAACCCGTCGACCAGCGGCATCGTTCGGCATGATTCCCACATGAACAAATGGGGACCGGCCACGTCGGGAATCGAACCTAGTAAGCCACGATGGGAGGTGAGTGTTCTAGCCACTGTGCTGCCAGAAAGAAGAAGCAAACACTAGCCCATTTTTATAAAAATAATAATTTCGTTTCATTTTCGTAAAACTTTATATGTGACCGCAAGCAGCGAGATTGGCTACTGGATAAAGAACAGTCGGCAGGGAGACAGGACATGCTGGGGTAACCCCCGGGCCAGCTTATGGCAACATCCCACCAACGTCGGGAAAAATAAGCCATGTCTTATCTTACAGGTTTCACCAGTACTCGGCTCCAGTCAGCACACGGGAAAAAAAATATTTTGTTGCAGCTTAAAAATGTATGGTTATTTACCCTTCCGAATTTATTTTGTGGTTACTGCAAAATAATTTAGCAGGGAAGTCTTCCTATAAAATGTTTCTTTCAGCGCAGACATCAACTCGAATACGGAAAAATAAACCTTACCGAAGACTCCCGAAGTCTACGTTCTACTTTCTAACTGATACGGAAATAAAAAAAATGTTGAAAATTAAACTATTGCATTTATATTATGTAATTTACGTACTTACTCGTGTGACTAGCAATCCTTGTCTACCTTTGATTCCTATTTTTAAAAAATAACGTCTGTCTTCTATTTACAACTGTTATAATTATGTTCTAAATATGTTTATACAGGTATTCACTTGAAATTGTTGAAATCGAAACTTTGCAATATGTACTACATATTCACATTATAGAAGGCTCATTTGTAATACGAATCAATGCTGACATAAATATACTTTCAAGAAATAATATGTACTGTTTAATAATATCATAAATATAGAACATAGAAAGTTCACATTTGATATTTTTTCCAACACTGAAGAGTAAAAAAATAAAAAATAAAAACATTTCAAGGAGTTATCCAATGTTTAACTGCTACGTAGAACACACTTCGGGTATCTTGCAACAATGTTCTTGTACGCTCGTTGTGCAGACCACCGCGGCCATAAAAAAAATCAAATTTAGGGTCTTTGTCATGCATTACCGATCCGCAAAGAAAAATTATAGAAAAATGTTGTTGACATGTTATGCGTTTTTATTGATTGCCACAAAGATAAATGCTGATGGTCTACCGGTACATTTCGCAACATAAGTCTCGCAACCAATAACTGTCCAAATTAGGGTATTTATTAGTGTTAAACATCACACAGTCAGAACACCTGTGCCCACAACACGAACATAATCCGTAAATAAAAAAAAATGTTTCTGCAAAAACGATGCTGACACCCTATTTGTGAATTTGAAACAATACATTTCAAAACGTTTTGAATTATTATTTTTTTTTTTTTGCGGAACGGTAATCTGTCGAGCATGGCAAACAACTGTAGCCTACTGCCGTATGTTTTCACCCTAAAAAAATTTATTTAGCAATTATAATTTTTGCTATTTACAGAATGGGAAAATTTTGAAACTAAAAAAAAATAATAATAATTCCTTGAAAGCCATGTACCATGTTACGGTAAAACAAAGAGATGGCTTTTGTTCAACTTGTACAGTTACTTGCATTTTAAATGTTTTCATGTGATGGGTATGCAATCACACCCAACTAATTTTTTTGGTTTGTAGGCCTACTTTGTCGTTTAATAATGCTATAGGTCTGTGTTTTACACCTAAGCTAAAACGTATAGATCATACGCAATACTGCGTACATGTGAGTTTTGATGTGTGCACTGCATTCTCGATAGTACACATTCAGCTTTAAGAACGTGTTTGAACCTCACGATATCATCATTAATATTTTTTTTGGAAACTATCACTGCAGCTTAATTTGTAATTCGAAAGAAAACATGTGTCCTAGATAATTGCAGCAAGAGCGCATTTTATGTTAAGACAGGTAACATTAACTCAATAAACAATTTATAATGTTCGAAAATCTTGACTATAAAAAAGTTGTATGCGATTAGAGAGTAGCCACTCCTGCTATTTTCATAAGGGCGGACGTTATCAAGCAGCATTTACTGTTGGTTTCAAAATCCTAATAGCATTAAGCAATGCTGAAAATATTGTTTATTTATGTCAATTAGTTTTTCATGTTTTGGGAAAATACGGTTTTAAAATTTCATATTAGGATGCTCATTACTCCCTTAACACTAAGTTTAGGCGAAAATTATACATAGAATAAAACGGTGTCAAGAGGGGAGAGGAGGAGGTGGAAGAACTGAGAACCAAACCAATTGAGTGAAATTTGTATATGTGTCTAAACCAGTCATTAATTGCCCTTAACATCATTTCACACCATTTAAAATATTCGAAAATGGAAAACAACGCGAACAAAGCCGCGGGCAAAAACTTGAACAAAGTGACGACGCATATATAGTTTGTGTAAAGAAACATGTGGTTTACTGCATCATCGCCGTTGTTTCCTCCAGTCTAACGTGTCTGTATTCCTTGTTATCATCCAGTGTTGGGTGTTATCTGGTCTCCGCTACAGCAACTGCATGTGCTGTCTATATTGTGTTGTTTTGAGTCTGTTCAGCTGTCGTTCAAGATTTATTTGTGCTTGTTCCTATTTTATCTGACATAATTTGTAGAATTAATAATGTATTTCCAGTTTATGTATAGCTTATCTTGACTTATTTTCCCATGCCTTCTTTGATTCGCCAGGGTTTCTGTCAGCGTTGCAAACCTTTTGTGATTTATTATAAGGGATATTTGCGGATACTCATACATTTGACCTCTAGTTTTATGAACAAGAAAAACTACTGTTTATAACAAACCAATTTTAATACCACCTAAGTGTCGAAAATTCATTATAACGTATATTTCTCATCATTTCTGTTTATAATGGTATGTAAACCAAATATGGCCTATATGTATAAATGTCACGTTTAGTAATTTTATTTAACTTCAAGTAGTAGTAATTTATCATTCAGTCACTGTTTTTTTTAGTTTGGTTTCTAAATATTCTGAAATAACGGGAAATGCGGCATCCTGTCTAATGAGTTTTAGCTTTATGATAAGGAAAATCTTTACAAAACGGAACAGTTAGCAAACCTTAGTTTTATGGGACGGCATAGTATTACAATAGTTTACGCCCACGAATAAAATATAATGATATGCAACCAGTCTTACACGCAGGGTCGACTCTAAACGCTTAACGATAAAAAAAATTAACATTGGTGAATTACATAAAATTAATTTTTGGATATACGTACATAGGATTTGCCTTAAATAAATCATGCATCGGGTTTGAGCAGTGAGTTTCCTAACGTCCGACGCAAGATTACAAAATTGACATTGGGTAGGAATGTTAAGTTGTTAAACGTTCTCTTACCTGTAACAGCAGCGAAATAGCAACGATGCCTTGCGCCCTGTGCAGTGCTTCCGAGAAGTTCGAGTACAACTGCGAGTTGAAGCCGAACACTTGAATCTGCAAACAGCAAGCGCAGTCACATATCACCATTGAATATTTGCACGTAACTGTTTACATTTAAGTTTTAAAAGTCACTACTTACATATACAACATTTTTCAGTGCACAAATATCCCTCGTGATATTATGGTCACAACATAATTGAATTGGTTAAAAAATCAAAGTTTTGCGTTTCGATAACACATCCAATATTTGATAACTGATTAGATTTTCTTAGCAAGACATTCACTTAGGAAGAGTCATGCATGCTATGCAATTAATTTTTTAATTTAAGTCACAGTTCCCATTTAGTTTATTAATACAGGATGTCCATAAAGTATCTTCACAACTTTAGACTCCTATAACTTTAAATCTATACAAGAAAATAACAAACGGTTTTCAACGTGTGGCAAGAAAACTCATAAAGTTATTTTACGTTCCTTGTCAATACTGACGCAAATAACAACTTTTTGAAAAACATTTGTTTCACCGACCAGCCGACTTTTCATGTGCCAAGCAAACTGAATCGTCATAATGTTCGTATCTGGGGATCAGAATCTGCTCGTGTTATACGTGAAATAGAAAAATGTGGTCCAAAAATTAATGTGTGTGATGCGGACTTATGCATGATTGCATCACTGTTCCATTATTTTTCATTGAGTCTGCCGGTACAAGTGGTGTTTACTTGGACATGTTACAAGAGTTTGCTGTGCCACAAGTGGACCATCTGCAACATCACGTGGTGACCTCACTGGTCCCTCATTGTTCGTCAATTTCTGAGTGAAAAGTTTCCGAACAGGTGGATTGGACGAGATGGTCGGATTCGATGACCGTCGCGATCACCTGACATTACCCCACTTGACTTCTTCCTATGGGGTTTTGTAAATACTCAGGTATACCGGACCAAGGTAATAGACAAGCAGGACTTGAAGACAACGCATTTCAACATGTCACTGTGGAGATACTGAAGCATACATGGAGAGAAATTGAATACCAACTGGACATTATTCGTCCACTAGGGGTGCACACACTGACGCGTGTCAGTAAGGAAAAAAAACTTTATGGGTTACCGTGTCACATGTCAAAAACAGTTTGTTGTCATCTTGTATAGTTTTAAAGTTGTTTAAGTCTAAATTTGTAAAGATAATGTATGGACTTCCTGTACATTTAGAATTATATTATGTGACTTTTAAAGTTTTAGATTTAATTTATTTGAATTAATTTTTCTAGCACTCATTTTTACGGCAAGTGCAAAAAGCGAAGTACTCAAATGAATAACGTAATTAGGGATACAGATACTAGAACTATCTTGAGGTATTTGAAATGAAATATGTACTTAATTTCTTGCGGAAATTATAGAATAACTATAAAAATATCTTAGACACATGTGTGAAAATTTAGTCATATATAGTACCGTTATCTCTAGTTAAGTACTGAAAGGTAAAATCAGTAATTATAAGTACGTCAAAACATTACCGAAGGCTTTTACTTTCATTATCATCCTCACTGATTATGATTTGGCGTACAGCCTAAAACACCTGTTCTAAAGCGGGAGTTCTGAAATTGTGCGAAGTCTAAAAAACCTCACAAATTCCTCAACAATGCAGCTGCATTTATAACATCTGTTGTCAAACATGGAACTTCAAGCATGCAAACACAGTGGCCACTCTAATGGGCAACGTGTGCGGTTTAGCTATATTTTTATGAACCAGTGTCCTTGAAGTGGGATTTCACACCTCGTCTTCAATTATTATTACTATCATTATTTAATTATGATATCGTATACGTTATATCCTGCCAAACAGGTATGTAGAAAAGTGATCCTTGAACAAATACTGCAATGGGTTAGTACTGCAGTCTGCACCGTTTTTGTGGACATATGCCATTATACGAGTGAATGTTGCTGAGTTGCAGAAAAAATAAGTAACTAAAGGCCAGTATTAGCTGTTCTCTAAACATATATTCAACTCTGGAAAGGAATATAGCTACATCTAGGAAGACGCCATGAAAACCATACAATATAACAATAACCGAACAAATTAATTCCGAGACAGTATTTCTTTGTACTTATACAAACGAAGACTTTCCCTGTAAATTTATTTGTTTGTACAGTTACAAGGATATTTTTCGTAAAAGGGAATAACTATGGACTCTTACAAAATCACTGGTTTGTTGGAAATTATGAATATATAATCAAATTACATCCTGTGGTATGCATTTTGCTTGAATAAAGTGAATATTCGCATTAATCACGCGATACAAATCAAGAAATTTAAATAACTGAACTACAAAAGAAAATTGCAAAATGCCACGTAAGTCAAGCTGGTCTAGGGGTAAGATGCGAGATTGTCGAGTGCAATGGTGACGTTTCGAATCGTGTCTCCTCTTAAACAATTTTATTTATAGTTTTCAGGACATTTACACAAAAAATTATTTATGTGAATGTTATATATCAGAAATTAATTTTCATGACCAGATTAAAAAAAAAACTTGTTTCATTTTTCCTCATTGCACGCACAAATTTAAGGCCATGATTGGTAATTCTACAATCATTTGCTATGCATTTTTTTTTAGAAGAAGTTCCGTTAGCATCTATGTTTCCAAGCGTTTTTTTGTGAAAGTACATACAATTTTAAGAGTGTGTATGTTTGATATGTATTGATCCATAGCTAGATACACGGGAAAATCGCGGGAATAGTTGACTGTTTGCTAGACTTCAACGTGATGCATATTGTTACAAAGTTTAGCCGGGGAAGGTGAAGATAAATAAGCCAGAGATGAAAGGTAACAAGAGTTTATTAGAATAGAGAACAAGGAATAACATCAATACAGAAATAGAGGCGAGTGGAAGGGTTAAGGTAAGGCGAGACAGGAGATAGGTAAAGGATCGCTCTCTTTCCCTAAACCAACAGGAACTCACCGCTCGTGCCGCCGTTGGAGCTAGTTCTCTAGCCAGAGGGTCGCACCCAGACTCGAACCCAGAGTCCCTAAGTGCGGTCGCCGCCCGAGCAGAAGACTTTCTCGTCGACTCTCTTGTCCAACTCCAACTCTCCCCGATAGCTAGCTCGATGTCTATACCATTATTCGCACCTCCACCAGGCCGTCAAAATCCTCCCCTCTGATTGGCTCCCTGCTATGCCCAGAGGCGGAGCAATCCTTGTTGAATCCAGGAGTTTGCAAGGTGTTGGGTAAGTGTTAAGACCCACTTAACTCCTCGAGTCATCGGATTCCTGGGATACCACTGTTGCCGCAATCCGCCACTTTTTGGTGACTTGTTGATTACCCAGCACCACTTACAGCCTTTCTGCGACGCCACCGACGCCGCGGGGTTGTGCAATCGTCCTCCTACTCTTCCGCGACAGCACCAACGCAGCGGGATTGCGACACCGTAACAATATAACACTGAATATTTTGTACCAACATTGGCTACCGTTTATTAGTAGTATTTTTTCTCTCTACAACAGGCCCAGTTAGAACTGCACAGCTTGGACACACAGCGTGTGTGATTTGTTCCGAAACTGTTCACACGTGTCACGGATAATATAATACAGTTTATTGGAGACTATTTTAAACATTTTCGCGATTTTCCAGTGTCTCTATCCATAACTAATATACACCGTAAATTCGTTTTGTACTCTTTACAAATGAAAACCTTGGAAACTAAGTTGTCAACTAAATTCTCTGTTAATCTACAAGGTTCTTATCGTAAATAATATATATTATATTACTGTAAATTTACTTAACAATTATATACTTTGCATTTGTATACAAGGACAACTTATGTACATTTGCAAGGAATATCTTTGGTAACTGGATAGTAAATTGCATCACGTATGATTGTGTGATGTACGTCTTTGACTGTGCCAATTACAGTAAAGTTCCTGCAACGTCGGTAGAATCCCAAGGCTCGCGAGAGTTAAAAAATCCAATCACTGACCACGGAGCAGAACTGCAGGTGTGCGCGTAAGGCACCGAAACAAGTTGAAGCAAAATTATTTTCGCGGAAAACAGGGGTCCCTACTTGTTGCCTCAGTCAAGAGGGCAACAACTCCGCGTACAAGAGATAGGCAGTAATCATCTAGTGAGCTGGTTGCACGTTGAAACCCAGCAAACAACCAAGTTTTCCCGAGATAAACCATCAGCTCTTAATTATAACTAGAGACCGGATAAATCCACGGGTTCACAGACCTGTTGGCTATCCTGCAAGAATATTTGTGAACTGATGCAGACAGCAGATGTCCATTAGGCCACGGCCGTAGAAGAACAGGTCTGGACACTCGCCTATCTACCAATGTATTTTGCTTGAGCCCTTGTTGTTTGGCTGTTGTTCGTCAAGTTACCGAGAATGTTGTGTTTTATTGACGCTTCAGTTAGGGCGGGCGGACTCAAACTCCGACAACTTTTTTCCGTTGTTAACTTTATAAAGTAAATAAAGATTGCTGGAGCCTTTTCTTAAATTTTTGAGCGAAGGAAGTATTTCATAAATTGATAAAAAAATACGTTTTGATACATTGTTTAACTTAGTGGAAAGGAAGTGGGCGGAGCTTGAGTCCGACCGCCCTAACTGAAGCGCCAATAAAACACAACATTCTCGGTAACTGGGTGAACTGCAGTCGAACAACAAGGGGGTCAAGTTTCCAGGCGAGTGTCCAGACCTGTTCTTCTACGGCCGTGGTATTAGGCACATTTTCATTATTGGTTGAGAGACTTCTAGGATGTGTCAAATAAGTCAAAGGCTAATTGCGAAAGTAACACAAACTTATAGTTGTTGGAATTCTAGCTTGTGCCCACATCAAAACACGAATTTTTCAGGTCTCTACATATAACGTATCCGACGCACGGGCCTGATATGCAAAATATAGGCGCTACCTACCTGCGAGTCATGGTCAGAGAAAGAATAAGGATTTACATGTTACATTACGTTGCAAAACATAGGCGCTACGTACCTGCGACTCATGGCCAGAGAATGAATAAGGATTT
>PNEQ01081019.1:31119-43459 GCA_003012365.1 Medauroidea extradentata
GTCATGGTCAGAGAAAGAATAAGGATTTACATGTTACATTACATTGCAAAATACAGGCGCTACCTACCTGCGAGTCATGGTCAGAGAAAGAATAAGGATTTACATGTTACATTACATTGCAAAATACAGGCGCTACCTACCTGCGAGTCATGGTCAGAGAAAGAATAAGGATTTACATGTTACATTACATTTTGAAATTAAATAAATAGTAGAAAACATTATTTTGCAACGTAAAGTAACATGCAAATCCGTGTTCTTTCTCTTGCCATGACTCACATGTGTAATTCTTCCATTAAAATAATAAGCTATTTTACAGTGCAGCTAAGTTCCAATTGAAAAATTTTCTAATATATCCTGCCAATTTTCGAACGAGGAAGAAATTAAGAAATATTCAGCATAATTAGTAACACGGGCTCTTAAGCGCTATTTGTACGAAGATAAAATAAGAATTGTCAGAAAGTTTTTAATTAACAGTTATACGTCTGGAGTTCTGCACACAATTTGGCCGCTGTAAATGACTTTCTTAAATGAAATAATGAAATGTAAGAACTAAGCACCATGCCATTAAAAAAATGTGACGCCTTTGGAAATAATAACATTTTTACTTGACTGTATTTAGTTTCTTGGACATACTCCACTGTGATATAGATGACTGTCAAAGAAAACTAAAGAGAATAGAAAAAAAATTAAGCATAGTATGTTTTAGTCGCATTATATTTGTTTGTCCTTTTGCCGAAGCAAATCTCCAACTTGGGTTGTTTGCCTTGGTTGTGATTTGGGTTTTTCTGTTGATTTTTAATTTTTATATATTGTCTGTTTTTCCTTGTTTTGTTTGACCAGATTTCGTTTTGGAATTTTATGTTGTGTATGTATCATGTTGACTAAAGCATACTCTGCTTATTTGTGTTCTCTTTTATCTTTAGTTTTCTTAGACAATCATCTGTATCGCAATGGAATATGACCAAGAAACAAAATCCAGCCAGCACTCCCATTGCACAGTTCTTTCAAAGACCAAACTTTTTACGTATTATTAATCTCAAGAAGGTGGCTGATCTTCTAAAGTTCTCACTCAACCGTGGATGAACTGTACCTACAGAGGTCCAAAAAATGTCTGCATTTTTTAAATAAAATATTTTTCCATCTGGCGACAAATCATCTTGGCGTTGTAAAAGTCTGGGGAGACAAAACTCGCCCCCCCCCCTTCCCCGTACACGTTCCACGTTTATACGCTAGAGCTCTCATGCATGTATACATTCTTTCGTTGTCCTGGCCGCGCGGAATACCATCAATATTTCATGACACCGAGTGCAGTTCCGGTGTGATCGAGGTCAATAAAACATCTCGATCCGAACAACACGCTCCCCTTTTTCTAACCCCTTTCTGCCCCCGTTCACCCTTCTCCAGCTCCCTTGTTGCTGACGGAATATTGGATACTACGTGCTTGTATGGCGCGGGCTGTTCCTCAAATACGAGGACAATGCCCGCAGATAGAAAACGTAACATAGCCTTTCATCAACTATACATTTTTATTACTAAGACTGGCGATGTATTTTCATTCATGATAAACACAGTAACGCGGGAAAATGTTTTAAGGGTGTTGGACTCGTAAAATTAAATTTTTTTTATATTTGTGCCAAACACTGTTCAACTTTTGCGCATCAGATAACACGCCATTTTCCCGATTTAAAAAAAAAATTAGGCCCCATAGTTTGTGCATAATCACTCATCAAAGTCACAAAATGGCCATTGCGGTGTAGCCAAAATAATAAAAAAAAGTAATTAACTAATGAATTCAAAATTACAGGAACTGAAAGTCAGCGCATCAATGCAATTTATGACATGTTTGACGAAAGTTAGTTTTGAAAATTTGAGTAGTAGCCAAAAGTCTAAAATATGCAAATATATACTTATTGTCATAAATTTTTTAAAAAAATACAAAAAATTTATCGTTTTGTGTTTTTAAAGCTGTCATGAAGTAGTTCACATAATTAAGTATCAATGTGATTTTTTTTTTGTTTCTGCAAGTGAATTACTTTCTATTATTTTGGCAACACCGCAATTCCAATTTTGTGACTTTGATACGTGATTATGCTAACATTTAGGGGCCTAAAATGGTTTTGTTTGGGGAAATGGCATGTTATTTGATGTGTAAAAGTTGAACAGTGTTTGGCGCAAATATAAAATTTTAAATTTTTACGGGAACAACGTCCTTACGACCTCGCCTAGAATTATAAATGCAGGATGTCCAGAAACAACTGAATACTAAGAACACTACACGAACGCTGGGCTAAATTGGAGACGAAACTGTTAGTGGCAACACTGCACTGTAGTTAGCTCCACATATATTTTACTTATCCTTCAGTTCTGACCTGCGTATTGTAGTTGCAGGTTAAAATCCCGAGTGGTTCAAACATGGTTCTGCGTTCACTTGATGTAACATACATCAAATAATACCTAGACGTGGAGCGTAAGAGCGTACTTTCTCGGTGCAGTGTTGCAACATTGTATACGAAAAACTGTCGTCGTAAGCATTTCGCCGCTTAATTTTTCGTCTCCAATTTAGTCCAGGATTGACGCGGTACGCTTATTAAGAGGTTGTTTCTAAACAACTTGTATATTATACAAATACTGGAGTCACGAGATAGTCGTTAAAAGTTTTTGGCTACGTGTTAACTTAATGCCTTTCGTGCATATCTCTGCTTAAGGCTCGGTTTCAGTCGCCATATTGAATGTTATTATTTTTCGTTTTTTTTGGAATTCTGAGAAGAAAAAAAATTTTGAATATGCGATTATACCTCAAATTCTATTTACATTTCGCAATAGTGCAGACCTTGATACTTAGCTGTTAACATATAAATAAGCTGCAATCTGAGTGGCAATTTTTTATATTCATAATTTTCCTGACAAATTGCGACATAACTATACATTACTAGCTCTATTGCCATGCTAGTATTGTAGCGCAAATTAAACTGAATTAGCGGTATAGTCGCCCATTTAACATATTTCTTCTCAGAATTCCAAAATAGCGAAAAATACAAAAATTCAATACGGCGACTGAAACCGAGCTTTAAGGCCTCGCTCTTTAGTATTGCAATGGTTAAAAAAAATTTTTTTTAACACAAAATATAACATTTATAAAAATATACATTCTTACAGTTTTTAACATATATATGTCATCGTTTGTAACTGAATTTTTAGATTTTTGAACCTGAAATATCACATATTTTGTTGTCAAAATGAGCCAAAATGAAGCAAAATAATTTTTTTTGCCAGCGAACGGTACATTATTTAAAAAAAAAACGTACTGGCGAGTTTGTGTATCGTATGACTGTATACAGTCTCAAATTTTTTTCAAAGCGTTTGGTTAAAAAAAAAATATTTGAGTTATTTGCAAATATTCGAAATAAATGAAAGACCATGGCCTTAATCGTTACTGTGAGAGTATCTTTGTTCAGTCACGTCTTTCATTTGACTGCGTACAAATCAGAATAAGGTTATTGCGACACTATACGCCGTTTATTTGCAAGCAGAGTCAGAAGACAAGTAAGAGCTAAACTATCCAATGACTAGAGCCACGAATTTATGTCGAAAATATTTTTGCACCACTTGGTTTAAATGCCGTATGTTGACATCCTCAACTCTGGTTCATGATCAGTGACTGGACGCTTTAACAGTCACTTGTATTGAGGTTCTACTGACAAATCACAGACGTATTGCGTCACAATAGCCTCACTGTTATTGGTGCAGTCAAACGAGGGACGTGTCTAAACAAAGACACGCTGCCAATAACCAGGAAGCAGAGCTGCCGAGGTGCACGCGAGACACTGAAACAAATTGTTGCAAAAATCATTTCGCGACAAAATCGTGGCTCTACCAATTACTAGGGCCCGGAAAATTTCGTGGATTCAATGACCTGCAGGCTAGAATCCATTGTCCTATGCACATTAAAGTCCCGGCTATTCGTTCATTCTACGTTGTTCCAGTGAGTAGCAGCTGGTGGACTAATGGTCGGGACTTGAGTATATACAGAACAGTGCATTCTAACTTGCAGGTCATTGAATACGCGAAATTTTCCGGGCTCTACCAATTACTAATTAATAGAGACGGGAAGTTATCGCGATAATATTTTTTCCACCACTTTGTTTCAATGCCTTCGTGAACATACGCAGTTCTACTTCATGGCTATTGGCTGTACACATTTGTGCAGAGTCGTCTGTCATCTGACTGGGCCAATCAGAACAAAGTTAATTACGACACCACACGTATGTAGGGACCCCTAATTTTTGCGAAAAGAATTTTGCCCCACTTTTCTTCAGTGACTTACTTACACGTCTGCAGTTCTACTTTATGGTTATTGGCAGCGTGTCTTTGTGAAGTGATGTCTCTCATTTGACTTCGCCCATCACAATAACGTTACTACAACTTCACAAGTCTGTGATTTGCCAGTAAAACCCTAAGTCACGTCAGAGCTTAGACGTACAATAACTGATTATGAAGCAGAGCTGCAGATGTGCACGTAAGTCACTGAAACAAAGTGGGGCAAAATTATTTTCGCGAAAATTAGGGGTCCCTACACATCTGTGATTTGCGGGTATAACCCCCAGACTCTGGTACATAAAACATCCAATCATTGACCACGAAGCAGTGTTGCAGGTACCGAAACAAAGTGGTACAAAATTGCTCCCGAAAACTTCTTGTACCTACCAATTGGTAGAGGCACGAGTATTCCGCGTATTGATTGTAGCTCAGGTTGAACGCCAATGACCTGTATGTCACTGTAACTTCCGTGATTAGTAGAGGCATGCAAAGTTCGCCTTATTTTCTGACAGATGACTAGACTCCAAGTGACTATAGGCACGTTCGACGTCTCCCGCTGGCAGATATTGTTGTGACTTGCTGCGGAGAATTCTTACACAGTAGAGAGGCCAATCTCTGTAAAGACGTAACACACGGAAATGACAGCACATAAACGTTCGCAGCCAATTGAATTGCAGATTGTGCTGTGTTATGTATAGGAAAGTGATATTTAGTCTGCTACCAAATGACGACGGGAATTTTGAATGTCTCTAGTGATTAGACGACAGCTGTTTTGACGCATCTTTGGAGGTTGCAAGTCAGTAGTAAATAACAAAATAATTCGTGGGGCTACCCACTTGTACGGTTAGGAGCCAATGTATATTCGACTTTGGCCAGTGTGTGTATAGGACTGAGAAGTCTAGACTGCTACCAGATTAATACGCGAAATACTCGTGCATCTACCAATTGGCCATGCAATTTCTACCGGCAGCTGTGTCACGTGTCAGTGTAGCTGTAACGTCAACTTACACAACCCTGTACAGTTATCAGCAATTTAAGCTCTGCCTGACAACAACAAACGAACCGCTTGCCATTGATCGTGGTTCACCTTAGCTTCATGGGGTGTATATTTACCCGAGCGGTTAGCTCGTAAAAAACAGATATCTCAGCTTTATTCCTGTAGCAGTTAGTTAGCTCCGATTTCTCGCACGTGGGAAACGCACGAGATCGTAGGTGAGTTTTCTCCGGGTATTCCGGTGCTCCGCAACATCGCGTCATGTTTCACCATACCACCACGAAAGCTATAGTCTATGTCTTACTGTAAAGCTCCTTCCAAATATATCTACAGCCGCATTTATCTGTTCTAAGGAACTTCGTTCTTGTCATTCAATGTCTCAATACTTCCTGACCATCTTCAATGGTGGAACTAACGATGATGTCAGTCTCACTGGTAGAGTCACAGATTTTAAAAAAGAATTTTGCCGTTCTACTTTATGTACAGTGAATGTTAGAGATGGTGGTATATGGCGAATTTTTTTTCGTGCCAACATACCCTTGAAAACGCCGTGTTTTCATGTGACATGTATGATTAGTAGAGACATGCATAATTCGCGTTATCATTTTGTAGCAGACTAAATTTCCCTTTCCTATACATAACAGAGCATAATCTGCGATTCAATTGGCCGCGAATTTTTGTGCGTTGTAATTTCCGTGTGTTACGTCTTTACATAGATTGGCCTCTCTACCGTGTAAGCATTCTCCGCGGCAAGTCACAACAATATCGGCCAGCGGGAGACGTCGAACGTGCCTATAGTCACTTGGAGTCTAATCAGCTGTCAGAAAATAACGCGAATTTTGCATGTCTCTAATGATTAGGATAGTTGTCTGCAGACCAATAATAGGCACCAAATATTACAATACGGGATTCCTACTGGCTCAGTCAAATAGGGTAACCACTCCACGCACAAGCGAGGCCAGTAATCGTTTCATAAGCTGAACGTACGTAGAAACCCAACAAACAGTCAAGTATTCCCGTGATAAACCTTCTTATCTAGTGATTGTATGTATAACTCTCGCTGCCTTGTGGTTCTACTCGCAAATCATAGACGTGTGGTGTCGCAGTAAACATATTCTGATTGGCTCAGTCAAATGAGTTGACACCCCCGCAAATTGCCACGCTGCCAATAACTAGCGATAGGAAATTTCGCAAAAATATTTTTGCAGCACTTTGTTTCAGTACCTTACGTGCGCACCTGTTTTGTGGTCAGTGATTGGACGCCGCGACACCCAGCGTGTGGAGGTTAAACCCGCAAATCACAAACGTGATGTGTGGCAGTTATCCGTTTACTGATTGGCACAGTCAAATGGCCATGAAGTTAAGCTGCAGGTGTACACGTAAGGCACTGAAACAAAGTGGGGCAAAAACATTTTCACCAAAAATTGCTGTTCCCTACCAATAACCGTACAGCAGAGTTGTAGATATGCATCGTATTTCATTTAATCAAGTTGGTTCAAAACTGTTTTCACAAAAAATCAGTGTCTCTTTTTGGTCTACTGGTTCACCTGATGTATTCTTCATGGATCCCCTTTACTTGTAAGATCTTCCTAAAGTCGTTGTTCACAGTCAATTTAATCGGCAAAGTGAAGATATTTTGGTCAGCGCTTAACATCTAGGTCATTATCGCTCGTGAGGGGTGACGTGATGAGAATATGGAGCAGCACTGGAACGATGGGGCGGGAGAAACGGGAGGTCCACGAGTAAAACCCGTCAGCCAGCGGCATCGTCAGCACGATTCCCACACTAACAAATCCTGGGACCGACTCCTCCGAAAATCGAACCCTTGGTGGGAGGCGAGTGCTCTTTGTTACTGCGCCAACCACGGTCATTATATGAATCGGGTAAAACAAAGGATCAATGATCATGACAGCCAGAAGTAAAGGCGTCAGGTACACGCTTGGCGTTTTCTAACGGATTCTACTGGCGTTGGCAAAGTGTAAAGACCATCCATAACCAAGGTAAGGTGAGGACTACTGTGTTTACGTTGCGTCACAGTCGCTTGGTGTATCAACTACCGCCAAACATCACAAAGCCCTTGTAGGAAAAATCTGTAGACGGGAAAGAAATTTGGAAGAAATTAACCAGGGCCGGTTCTAAGCAAACCGCCCCAGCATACGCTTAACATGTATCTGGAAAATTACTTGTAAATGTAATGTAAACCAGAATATTACGAGAGAGCATCAAACCCGGGTCCTTTGGAATGCTGTAGTTGAGTGTTTTACTACTGCTGCAACTCGCTCGGAATTGTTTACAGACATAATGCACATACGTGATTTCAGAGGGGATTATTTGTAGGGGTTTAAGATAACGTTTTAAACATGTGATATTTAAATCATATGCAATATTCAACTTTGTTTGTATAAAAATTAATATTCCACAAAATATATTAGCAAATAATTTTATTTCCAAACTCCTTTCTACAGAAATATGTCTTTAAGTGGCCACTAGAGAGGACGTATAAGTTGCGCGTTCGAGGCCTAGAAGTGTGGAAGCAATAAGGACGACATATCACGCGCACCGCACCTCACCCTAGCCTCTATAGGCTCATGTCACTTAACTGGCGTGCAGTCGCCTAAGCCGACAACTCGCCTCTATGAGACATCCAGTGATAACCCTATAATTTTATGACGTAATATTAAGATGGCGTGGCACATAATTCAACGCTAAAAGCATTAATCTATAACTATAAGTTTCTTGAAGCCAATTTGCGAAAATTAAACAAAAGCAATCCTAGACAATAGTCTTAGCCAATGTTTCAAACAAAATTCTTTCCAGTGTTACGAACTTCTGAGGCACAATCTCTGACGCCGGAACCTCGTGCATTTAACTGCGGGGCAAGAGATCACGCGTATCGAATTAGTAATTCTGGATAAATATTTACTTATAATTTTGGAAAATACCTTTATCTAGGATTGGCATTGAGTATTTTATCCATATTGACTTCGAAACAAGCGTGGGAATCAATTAATGTTTTCAGCGTTTATTTATATACCACGCACCCTTAAAGCTAAATGTGTACTGTACACGCCAATATATTTTTAAAGATTCTGCGCCAAGATTTTAATAGTTTAATAGTTTAATGAAAAGGACCTTTAAAACACTAATTTTCGGCCGCTAGAAAATTAGCTTTAATGGGTAGTGGTACAACTGAAATGGGTATGCACGCGTGTAACGTTCATTGAATGTTTCTTATAAGCAGACATCATTAATATGCGGTGAGCACTGTAACGGCTGAAGGTCTGCATACTGCTCGGTGGCCCGGGCAGGCGGCAACCTTAAGAAATTTTACATATAAAGCTTTTAATTTGAAACGTTATATTATAATTTGGTCTTTTAAGAGGCCTTAATGTTAATATATCCATGTAAACTTCAGTGTGACTTTGTATAAGCGCGTGTACTACGACTGGTGGAGGTGGTCGAATGGCCAGACAATTCGTCTCCCACCGAAGCATTCCGGGTTCAATTCCCGGCAGGTTTGGTGCCCAGATTTTCGCATGTGGGAATCGTGCCGGACGATGCCGTTGATCGGCGGGTTTTCTTGGGAATCTCCCGTTTCCACCGCTCTGTAATTTCGGAGCTACTTCATACTCACCTCATGTCATCCCTAACCTGCGCTAAAGACCTCTATGTTAAACGCTGACCAAAATATCTCACTCATTCACTCACAACTGGTGGAATACATTCTGAGCAGTTATTTTATTTAGAACGTGTATTCGGTTGGAAATAGAACAATTCTTCAAGTCAAAACGATGTCAGTTGTAAATGGGCAGTTTGTGTTGTTATTGTGAGGTGTTACTAGTTTCTATATGCGTCAAGTCCCGTATAATTATTTCCACATATGAGCGTCTGTATGAAGACGTTTCATGTCTCTCTTAGCGTGAACGTCCTACAAGAAAGTTATTAAATCACTCTGTGCATCGTAAATAAAATCGTACAATCTAATTTACATCAATATAAAAGAAAACATTAAAACGCGTTACAGCGGCAGAGGTTAACTAGCTGAATTATACAAGGCCATATCATTTCTGACCACTAATCGTTTACGATACATAATATCAACAAAGAAGAATTTAACTAACAAGAAAAATGGTCAAACAGCCATAAGCAACGCATACAATCAATACAATAAACGTCGTTCACGTAGACCTACTACTGTGTAAAAATCTATAAATTTTTAATAACAGAGAACTTCCAATTTTGAATAATACGTTGTTATTAATTGAATAGGATTTTGGGGGAAAGATATTTTCCTGGCAGAATTTGACGTTTGAGTTATTTCTTCATCTAGATAATATTCAGGTGAGTCAACTGTATAAATATATGGTTTTAAAACCACGTTGAATTGAAATGTTCCAAAGAATACAATCTAAATACGGGTTGAGCAGTTAGGCCTACTCATATTTCTCTCACGTGTCTTTAAATGACATTACGTAGTCTACAGAAATAAAAAAACTGTATATATGTTGGCAAAAACTGGCGTTATCCTATCATCTACACAAATATAGTTTGCAAAATTCTATTACAGCAACCGGGGTACACCAGAATAAATGGCCTTATACCACACAAAATATTTTATTTCCACGCTGGTTGGTGAAATATTAGCTGTCATTACCTACTGAACGTACCAAATAATTTTTTGAAAGACCCAATCATGATCCCGTTTCCCTGCACCAAATATTCTACAAACGAAAATCTTTCGTGGGGCAAAGTTAGCCACGCTGATGGAAAGTATACCCAGTATAAGGTAAGGAATGACTGGTGAAAGCATTACCTACCTTTGGCTATAATACGGTCCTGCAAAACTTGCGTTATAATAATGGTGACAAATTAGACTCTACAACCCAGCACATACATGTGTACCAACCATTGATTACGAACCACTATGTGCTGACGCTCACGTGTACGACCGTTTTTATTAGGTTGGTCACTCTACCGTAGAACTTCTAGTTATTGGTAAAAAGGATTCTTCGTGGCCGACCACGAATTTGTTGACCAACACAACTTGTCGAATTAGCATCCAGTCATTTAACTGCTACCAGGAAATAACACGGGTTTTGCTTTTTGTCTATTGTACGTATATCCTAATTCTGCTCCTGTTTGTGGACATAGGACGCTCTGCATCCGACAACCTGGGACGTCCCTCGTAACTCTTAAGTCCTTTTAAGCTCTCCGATCAAGTGCTTCTTGAAACACTCAATGCTTCTACGTCCACAGCACCAAATTGTTATTACGACTTCCTCCACGAGAGGGAGGGGTCTATGTGTGGGCAAGCGAGCGGTTTAAACAAGACATAAAGAAAGAACGAGATGGGGGCAGGAAAAAATTTCATAGTCTGTAAATTACACAGCTCGTCCTTCCGAGGGTAGAAAAAAAGAACCTTCTGGTCGTTGAAGGAGCAGCCTTGCACACATATATTCCTCGCTTTCCTTCGGAGGTTTGAGTAATCGTGGTGCGGTTCCCTTAGGGTTAGGCCAACCTTCTGCCACGGTTCCTTAAATTTCATTAGGCGCGATAACTCATTTTTTTTTCTCCTCCGGTTTCCCCTTCCCGGCTACGACCGTTGAGTAATTCTCTTTACACCCCTCCCACCGTAAAACTGCCCCCTCCCCCTCCACTGCAAAGCAAAGGGTTCTGCTGCAGCATCTATTCGTCTCGTCACCGCAGAGGGTAGATTCCAAGAATTCGTATCAGGCGATTTGCCTCGCGGAAGGCAGAAATTAAAATGAAAGTTTTTTTTTTTCATCCTTCTCCTTCACAGCGGTTTGGAACCGGGGGGAGGGGGTGGAGGTTACGCCTCGGAACTGAACCGAGGTAATCCAATTTTCTAGAGAAGAGACGAAATATCGAGTCTTGCCGCTTAAAATTTTCGGTGGGTACATTAGCCACCATTTTACACTTTAAGAGGCCTCGAAAATTCACAACCTCTTCTAAGATATAGCTCCAGTAATGGAAGTGATATATAAAAGAGTTCTTCTAATTAAAAGGTTATATTTTTTAGCCCACTTGAATAAGCATACCTCTTTGACTGCTTTCACTAATTAACCGTTACTCTGAGGTTTTTGTTATAATAGGGGACGAAAAAAATTATTTGCAAGGGTAAGTTTCAATATTTTAATAATACACTTAACGAATTTTCTTTATATTTAAAGCAATGAAACCTGAAAACAGAGAAATTAATTTTCAACACATGCCTATAGACATTCTTGAAATTAAGCAGTGTCAAGTTCGCAAAAAAAAAAAAAAGACTTTTGCGCGGTTATATGGTGAAAACTAAGTATGTCATAATCTTCGGTATAAATGCCGTAGATTCTCATGTTTTCTAGAAAAATTGCATGAAAGTTCTGAACACCATAATATCAATTGTGTGTTATTCAGATATGGGAATAAAACTGTAGGACGCAATAAGAACGGTTGCACTTTGCATTAATGGAATAACCCCGTATAGTATAGGTTGCTGCGACCTGTCACTCGGGTTTGGAGTATCTAGGTTCGTATCCCACCGAGGGATAGCTGTTTATGTCGACCAATCTCCTTGTTCCACATTCTGTAATTTGAGGATGCCTACTTCAACACACGAATCTGTGGTCAAATTTATGTGACAACTAGCAGTCCCCCGCGGCTTCGCTCGCGAGTATTATTCGTAACTGATAATATTTACTTTAATTGAAAAACCTCTTTGTACACAAGATTGGTACTTCAGTCATCAAGTGTTAGAATGTCCAAGCTGCTAGTTGAACTAATTCTGCAGAAGGTTAAGTAGTTATAGCTGTCCATGCGAAAAGCAGTCGTAAGTTTGTCCCTGCCACTAACAGCGACTACTCCTGGGCCTTATTTATAGCCCTGCCTATTTGACGCTGTGGGGTGATTACAGACACTTAAGGTAAGAGGTTAATCGAATGAGAAACATCTGTTTACACTGTGCACAATCATTGGTGATGGTGCTCTCAATTATATATTTTCAAAATATTCACTTTAACTTTATTGACA
>PNEQ01081020.1:0-31358 GCA_003012365.1 Medauroidea extradentata
TCCTCTAGCACTTCCAATAGCGAACTCTCCTCAAATCTCACGATTCGGCCTTCTTATACTCAGTGAAACAGTCGGGGATTTACCGCATTACAGGGGTCTAAAAATAGATATTTCATCATGTTTCGGATATGCTTTTAGTCACGTAGGCCACCCTCGAAGGGTTAAGACGCAGTTGGGACAGGTATCTATGACGTAGTTTCGGCGGATTTCCCACTATGAGCCACCCGGGCTTTGAGTCATCGGCCAGCCCTCAAGGTGTTACGAAACAGCCGCCGACCACTGGCCTCCAGGAACATGGCACGCAACAGTATTTAACTGAACAAGTTTGACATCTAGTGGAACCGTGGACTAACTTTCATATTTTACTGTAGGAGGAATGGCAAGTCTCACCAGCCAGTCAGCGATCACCATAGCTGGCAGGTAACTTATAACACAAAGCCGACAATGATATAGACGCCTCAAGTTAAGTTTAACCTTTTGTAAATGCATACTTTGACAAGTTGCACTGATAATTCTGTGGTGTTTGGGTAAAAACGTATAAGCCAAAAAATGGTGTTTCGTGTAAATCTAAAAATAAAGTTTGACGTTATACTGTGTATAATGGAACATACAAAAATTCAAAATTAATTATTTACCTTCTAGTAACCATTAGAGTCATTGCCTTTTACACAAGCATAGAAAATAACACGCAGAATGTGCTACCATACTTAACACAATTGTCTAGTTTTTCGAGTTATACCCCTTTACCGGAACACTACAGATTCTTGTAGGCCTACCCTTAGTACGGTACTTTGTAACTATTTAAAGTAAATATATTACCTTTGGTTGTTTTAATTTAAATAATTGTACATTACTAAATGCCATATTTCCAGTGTAATTTTTGCAACAATCACGTTTATAATAAGTTTGAACTTACTACGCGGCAGATATAGTTGAATACCCAGACTAGAAAGAAATACCCTCTTTACACTCGCGGTGGATGACAATGTAAACCACCTCAGTAGTCAACAAACAGTCCAGCGATGGGTCGACTACCGTAAAGAGGTCGAGGACTATCCAAAATCTACAAACCGCGGCGGCCACTATGGTCGGACCATTCGCCTTCCACCAAGGCGAGGATTTTTGCATATGGGAATCATGCGGACGGTGTCGCTGGTCGGCGGGTTTAATCGGGAATCTCCCGTTTCCCCCGTTCCTTCATTCCGGCGCTGCTCCATACTCACTTCATATCACCCCCCACCAGTGCTGACCAAAATCTCTCACTCACTCACTCACTCCACAATCCGCATCATGACGAGTCCTATAATGGCGGACCAGGCCAGCATCCCTACTCAGGGTTCAAGGTTCCAGGACCTCCACAACACGAGGGGCATTCTACCGTCAGTGGTCTGTGTACTAGGACGTATAGGAGAACCCACGTGCAACTTGGGTCATCCACCTCAGAAGCATCCAGATCTTCTCCCAACCAAGAGTTAACAACAAACATCACTCCACTCCAACCCGCGAACAGCACAGCCGGCTTACACGCGCATTATCAGGTCCCTTACTACAGGTTTGTTTGCCTGCAGTTGATTGGTTGTTGACTTCCTGCCATATTCTTGCCTTGTGTTCGCCTGGTGTGTAGGGACAGGAAAATTTAGAATTCATTGTTCTATGCATATTCAAGTCCCGTATATTCGTTCATTGTCTGTTGTTCCACTGAGTAGCAGCTATAGTTGACAAATGGTCGGGGCATGAGAATGTACAGAACAGTGCAGTCTACTGATTTGTCATAGTTTTACTTCTGTATAACAATATGTTCTGTAACTACAGGCCTATAGGTCGTTCAGGATAAAGTGAGCACTGCATACGGTATTCTTTCAGCCATTTTACAGTCATCTTTGCTATTTTTTATATGGAAACTTCCACGTAACTAAACACCAATGTAAACGTTTCAACGCTCTTAAAAGCTACCATATATTGGCGCAATAAAATATATTTTAAATTAACTACAAGTACTGCTGAGTGCTCAGTTTATAGTGAACAGCCTGTACATAGAATCAAAACTTTATCTTTGACTACGGGCGTTCAAAGATGTTGCACTGACAATTAACAGAAAATTCGCAACTAAAACAGCGTAACGCGGGAAATCACATTGTTTTCTGAGCAATTTTGTTCACCAATCATTCCCACGACTTGTCGCATTCACGTGGAAGCGTAGCGTCGAGATGTCCTCTACGTTAAATAAAAGACACGTAAGTAAGGATGTTATTAACGTACTGCCGCGTCTTCGCCTGAGCTCATAGAGTCCACCACAGACTTGCCAGACGTACCAACACTCTGTTCTCATAAAGCACTTACGAAAATTCACTCGCTGGAGTAGGGTAGGTTAGTTCGGTCTGGTGACCAGGTTTTTATCATTCACCAGGATATGATAACCACCAAAAATGCTATTCAAGGTTTTAAAATAACAGGAATAAATAAAACCTACAAATTGTCTACATGATAAATAAATATTTTGCTAATTACAACATTCACGGTGTATTCTTCACACGTATCGCATTAATATTTAAATATAATTACTAGTTTTAGTAGGTACCAAGATGCTATTAGTAGGGACTGGAAAATGTCGTGAATTCAATGACCTTCAGGCTAGATTCCATTATACTATACATACTCAAGCCCCGACTATTCTTTCATTGTTTGCTGTTCCACTGAGTAGCAGCTAGTGGACTAATAGTCGGGGCTTAAGAATGCATAGTATAATGAATTCTATTCTAGCCAACAGGTCATTGAATTCGCGACATTTTCCAGTACCCAAGCTATTAGTTGAAATTTCAAACACAAATAATCTTACCTAGGGTAAAATGTCAAACACTAAAAACCTGAAATTTTGGTTGACCAACCCTACCCTTATGAATTTTCATAATCGCCTATACGCAACATTTATTTCATTACGGTTCACTGACTTACCAAAATCAAATCCTTTATAGCCACGGAGATTAATTTTACGTAGTGTACCAGAACTACGCGTCGTTTACCAGAACCTTACTGTGTTTTATACCGTAACTTATTGTATTCTATTTGTACCATACGATAACACTGGGCGGCCGGCGGCACGACTGCATGCTATCTCACAGAAGAGATGAATCCAGGAGAAAGGGAATAGGCAATAAAACAGAGAGGAAAAGAACAGGAAAAGGGAAAGGAAAAAAGAACAGGAAGATCAGTAGGAGGAAGAAGGCGGTTGAAGCGGGCACATGTCACCCTCTACACCCTCAATTTTTCATGTAAGACCACGGTTTTACAGGACCGAGAACTCGTTTACTCCCGTACGGCAAGAAACTTGAAAAATTCTCGATTTCCTTGTGAAGTCGAGCAAGGACTTAAACAACTGTAAATTTCGTGTCACTTTTGCAATTGACTTTCGCATTACTTGACAAATCTGTAAGGCTGCTGAGCCAATGATAAACAAGCAACTAAATGCAGGGACAGTCGTGTGGCAGAACTGCACTCTAAATCTGATTTAGTGAATATTCACCGATTTCCTTTAAGAGTGCCAACTTCTCACAAGTGAATCTGTAAATATTCACAGTTTTTTAAATTGTTTTCAAAGAACAGTTTTAACTTATTAAACCAGTGAAAAATTACTGGAAAATATGCGGACATTCACTAATTAACCTGTGGGACGTTGGCACTCTTTATCGGAATCAGTGAATAGTCACCGATTTCACAGTGGTTTCTCACCGATTCAATTCGTTGAAACTGCTCCATCAATCGGCGTGAATAAGTGAATATTCACTAATTCATATTTAGAGTGTGTGTCAGCGAGCAGCCAATGAGAAGATACTGGCTGAGTACACATCTATTCTTGAAGGCTAGCCTACACGTAGGGGAAAGAAAACAATCCGTGGCTTCAATGGCCAGAATGCTAGAATGCATACTCAAGCCCCGTCTATTCGTGAAAATATTATTGCCCCAACTTGTTCATTGACTTACATGCACACCTGCAGCTCTGCGCCTTGATTATTGACTGTGTTTTTGTAGAGATGTTAATTTGACTGAACCAATGAGGCGCAGGTTACTACAACACACGTCTGTGATTAGTGGGTAGAACCCCCAAGAGTGACGCTGGGACTGACCATGAAGAAGAAATACAGTTATGCACACAGGGCATTGAAATAACTAATTATTTTCACAAAAAATCAGTGGCTCTAAGCATGTATCTTCAGTAACTGGACTCTTTATTTGCAGTGTTGTCACATCGATGTCAGCAACTTCCACTAGAGACAGCAGACAGTTCATATCCGGATAATCAACAGCACAGCGCACGGCTGACTGGTTGCACTAATTACAGACATTCACAGCAGCGAGAGCACTTCAGTAGACTAATATGACAAACATTCATCACTGATACGTGATTCTCTACGGTCTCAGATGCAGATTTTTGAGACCGATGTAGCGTATAAACTGTATTGATAAGTCACGTGAAAACCGCTATATTATGAACAAGTGGTGGAAAGACAGACATTGACTAAAACGTAAATTTCAGCAGACATTTAATAAGTAACAACTTATGAACCAGCAAGAAAATGCGAATATCAAAGCAGTTCAAAATATTACTTATTTGGAACATCTGACGCCACAGATTACACTGCGACTGAAGAGGTTAAAGTGGTAACTCATTCAAGGGATTATTTCTGGGAAATATTAGTCACAGTGAAACCGTAAAAAAAAATAATGTATGAAAAGTTGTTTCTACGATTTGTTGTGCGTAAAATTTCTGTACGTATTCTAGAAAAAGTATCGAAAAAAATATATTAATTTTAGGGTTCGACTGTACTACCCTCGTTGTTAGATTAGGGCCTATCTGATGTGTAGCCAAAATGCATTTATGAGAAGATAAATGACAAAATCACAACCATAGAGCGTTTGTAATTTTTCCTAGCGCTATAGAACATTCAATATTTTCCTTAGTTAATTTTTTTGGTGCTTGGGCTCTCGTTTGTGTTATTTTCTTGTAAATCACTGACTGAATTCCTTGTGGCATTGTATATGTTTGCCTTTGTTTGCCAGTTGTAAACAAAGTCCTTTTGTTCGTTTACTTATGTTTGCTTGTATCCTCTGGTTTTCTGTGACGCACCATTTGCTGCAACGGCGTATCTACAAAATACTTCTTTAATTCGTAATTCAATATTGGCTACCCCTGCAGTTACTAATCAAACACATTAACATGCCAGCGTTTTCTCCTTTATAATAGGGAATTGAGCTTGTATCCAGGAATATATATATATTAAATATGTAATTACTTCTATTATTACTTGTATATTTACGTATCCTATGTGTTACTGTTAATAATATTACATTACTTTTTTTTTGCATTCTGGTAACTACATCATGTATACATATCTCCAGTCATTAACATGTTAGTAACCATAGAACTTTTAAAGTTATTCTCCTATGTTCATCTAGGACGTCCCATGCTTCATCTTTCGCCTGGAGCTCAATCCATCATCTTTATTGGCCATCTATCTTAACTCATATGTCATATACGTCATTTTTTACTTTATCTAACATCGGCAACCTTCAACCTCGCGTTCAAAATCACATTTGCATTGGCTGGAACGTTTTTTTCCTTTCTTTCCCCTTAACTCTCATACTTCTGCTTTGCAAGTTGTATTGTAGATTCTGAATTACTCGTGAGGGTGCTGGAAAGAATAAAACTCGTGATTTTTGTTTCTACCATACACTGATCAACTTTTGAACAATAAATGAAGTGTAGTTTTTCGCAAATAAAAAAAATATTTAATAGTTTATGTGTAGCAACATTTCAACGCCGTTATTTTACTGTTTTCTGCGAAACCTAATCACACAAAAGAGATAATTCACACTGAAAGCATAAGCAATAAACAGCTACAGAACACATGCGAAGTAACACAATTTGTTTGAAAGGTCTAGTTGTTGAAAATTGTACGCAAATTTAATACTGTTAAATAAAAAATACAAAACGTGATCTCAGTATGAGTCTAAGTCCAGTATAGTGCCGACCAATAGGCAGCGCTGGGTGGGAACACTGAATATTCTACAGAAAGCTTGAAGGTTTCATGTGCGAGTCTGCAGTTCTGCTTAACGGTCAGTCGTGGGATATTTTAAACCCGCTAATCACAGACGTGTGGTGATTCACCAACCATACTCTGATTCTTGAAGCTGGTAAAGGTACAGACTGCGATGTTTTTTTTAAATATTGCTAATCGGCTACCTGGGAATTCCCACGAGGAATTCTGTCAAATAAATCACAGAGAGTAAAAAAAAAAAAAAAAAAAAAAAAAAACGAAGATTTAAGTTAAAACAATAAACATAACGGAAATATAAAGAAAACTAAGAAACGCAGGGCACCAAAATTAAGACGGTACAGACAACATAGACAAAGTCACAAAGACAAGACTAGACAAACCAATTATTGGCTGGGAAGGGGGGTGGGAAGTGGTCTATACTTAACACCGCACACTTTATTACACTCCACACGACGATACCAATGCTACACCTAGACATGCTACATAGACTAGGGCAGCCAAGTTGTGACAGGCAGCATTGCAGGCCCCCGATGCAGTGTTGCCAAATTCAGGGTTCCAGCACAGAATATTTAGGAATACAGAAGTGAAATAGTCGGTAGGAAGGCGAACTCAGTCACCCACGTCAGCAAAATGGCTTCCCTGGCCAGCAACATGGTCGAAACGTCTGCCGCCAATCACTGTAAGGCGACTGTCCTACCAGCAGGCAGTCAGGCCAATAGGAAACCTGCAGTAACATGCAGAAACCAAACATACACGGGGCTGGTATCAACAACCTCGGGTAACCAATAAGCGGCCAAGTTCACCCGCATGAAATAAGCCGCCACGTCATTTCACGTCTGTATTACTAGGGACCCATGTTTTTCGCGAAAAGAATTTTGCCCCAGTATGTTTCAGTGCCTTACGTGTACATGTGCAACTCTGCTACATGGTTATTGGCAGTGTTACTATGTGAGGAGCCGTATCTTATTTGACTGAGCCAGTTACAATAACGTTCCTGCAACACCACACGTCTGTGATATGCCGGTAGAATACCAGGGCTGCTGAGATCTGAAATACCCTGTCACTAACCACGAAGCAGAACTAGAGATGTGCACGTAAGACACTTAAACAAAGTGAGGCAAAATTATTTTTTGCGAAAAACAGAAGTCTCTATGTATTACTATAAAGTCTGTGGTTGCAGCCACGTACTAAACATGATCATGTCCTAGAACATAGCAAGAACCGTGTTGAGGTGAGCGGGGCAGGAACTACCCTCTAGTCCTGGAAGATTACTCCTCCCAGACTGTTTCACCAGCTCCAGGGTGCACAGCCCCCCTCCCCCACAAACTGTAGGCTGACCCCTTGAACAAGTACTCGAGAACCACCACGGTGTCCGTCGAGGACACTTCACACCACGCCGCGCGTCCATTTACCTTCCTCCGCCCGACATCTCTTCTCGTCTAGCTGACACTTGCGAACATGAGCGGCCAGTAGGGTTGCTGCAAGGCAGGGCTGTGCACTCTCACAACTGTACACTTCTCATGTACGCGCCGTACACCAATGACCATTAATAATGCCATTGTAAGAACATGTCTGCGCCTCTTTGTTTCAATGCTTCATTTGCACATCTGTACCTATCCTTCGCTGTTAAGGGGGATCAGCTCTAGTCATCTATGAATTTTTAGTTTTCCACTGCAAGTTCCGTACAAAGATATTAATTTCAATTTTCCACCCAACAAGGTACACACATTACTTTCTTAAGCATTATAAAATTGTTACATCTTCACACCTTATCTTAATTTTTGATTAGTAACATTCTGGAGGAAGGAAGTTTATTTTTCTGTGGATGGTCACAAATGAGCAATACAAAGTGTATACAATGTTCGGAGCTGTGTCATGTGCCTTGTCACTGTTTATAACACAATAGAGAATGTACAGTCCAAATTAAAAGCAAAAGTTGCATTATTCATAAATAGCGGTTACTGATCGCCATTAAGGCCTCGCTCTTTACACTCTAAATCTGAATTAGCGAATATTCACTGATTCACGCCGATGTATGGAGCAGTTTCAACAAATTGAACCAGTGAGAAACCACTGTGAAAGCTGTGACTATTCATTGATTCCGATAGTGTGTGCCAACATTCCACATGTTAATTAGTGAATGCCCACAAATTTTCCAGTAATTTTTCACTGATTCAATAAGTGAAAACTGTTCTTAGAAAACAACTGGAAAAACTGTGAATATTCGCTGATTCACTTGTGAGACGTTGGCACTCTTAAAGGAAATCAGTAAATATTCACTAAATAAACAGTGACTATTTTCACTGATTCAAATTGTTGAAACTGCTCCATCCATCAGCGTGAATCTGTGAATATTCACTAATTTAGATTTAGAGTGTAGTTGAGCAGTGGTTTCGAAAATATATTTTTTTAAACGCAAATTAATATGCATGTCAAAAATTCATTCTAGCAGTTTTAACACTTACATATCAACGTTTGTATGTGAATTTTTCTTTTGTAATACACCAAACGGATTTTTAGATTCTTGCCACTGAAATAGCACACATTTTGTTGTGAAAATAAGCAAAAAAAAAAAAAAGGTAAATAATTTTTTGCTGGCAAACGATATATTAAAAAACAACGATATGGCAAAATTGTGTATCGTATGACTGTACACAGTCTCAAATTTTTTCAAAGCATTTGGTTAAAAAATATTTGAGTCATTTGCAATTGTTTAAAATAAATGAAAGATCATGGCCTTAATGGCAGAGTGTCCTAATGTAAAGACGTCACTTATTTGTAGAGACCGGAAAAATTCGCGGGTTCAATGACCTGTAGGCTAGCCTCTAAGAATATTTGTGAAATAGTGTAGACAGCAGGTGTTTATTAGCTGCTCGCTGACACAGGTAAATGGGCCTGTATTCAGCTACAATATTATTACTGGCTCAACTACTTCCAGGAAGTGTCGAGTAAGTCAACGACCAGTTATGAACGTGATACAGACCTATAGTTGCTGGAACTCTAGCTTGCGCCTAAAAGAAAGCGCGAATTTTTCAGGTCTCTACTTATTTGACAGCGACAATAAGATCAAGGTTAATGCAACACCACATGCCTGTATTATTATTGGATAGAACCCCGGGATGCTGGGAGTTCAAAACAGCCAATTACTGGTCATGAAGCGGAGCTACAGGTATGCACATAAGGCATTAACACAAGATGATGCCAATTTTCTTTACCACAAAATCGTGGCTGCATTTATTACATAAATATAAAAGGGATCTGAATTACAAATCATGCTAACTCCAAAATTTAAGAAATAGCAAAAAAAGATTATATTTTTACTGTGTGTATTTATTTCTGTCTGAAATATGTTACTAACCACAGTAAAAGTATTGTATTTTTAATTGGTTACACATTTAATATATATATATATATATATATATATATATATATATATATATATATATAAATGCACATGATAAAGATATATTTTATTTATATTTCCATAATTTTCGAGTTAGCATGGTTTGGAATTCAGGTCCCCGAAAATAGGTACTGCTCTGACAAAAGACTGAGTCTTTTGCATCACCCTAAAAGGAAATTCTGCGTGTATTTTAACTGGTTCAACACCGGCTACACGGTCCCTAAACTAACTCTTTCCCCCCTTCTATCACGCTAGTGTCAGCGAAATACTTGTATTTATCCATGCATATCCCCCATACTTTTCTGAACCCCCCCCCCCCCAAACACCCTTTATTCCGGCTCGATCGCAACCGAAGCAGAAGAGATATCGCTGTATGACCAAGCTGCACCGAATATTTCAGCGACGTTCATTTATTTATTTTTGTCAGTGATCACTAAATAAATCACAGGCGCAAGTCAAATAGACATTCATCCACGCGCACTTCTCAAGGACGGCAAACGGATTGTGGCAATGAGAATCAGAAGGGGGAAAACATAATTATGTTAGTAACGTATTAATTGCTAAAAATGACAGTGTATTAATTCTATGCAAATTCCTTGCGTTACTAATATTTTTATTAATTATAATTTGTACAATACACAGAAAATAAAAAACTCTTCGGTACTTAAAGTAATTCTTACGTGTTTTCAATACATAAGAAACGAAATTATAGTGTGTAGAACATTCACTAACAGACTAAAAAATGTGTACTTTTGTTTCGCGTATTAGCTAGAATTCAAACAGTTATAAGTTAGTGTGTCGTTCGTAACTGACTCTTGACTTATTTGACAACCCTTAAATGGTGCTGAGACAATAATAAACAAGCTACTGACTGTAGCGATGTCTAGAGATAACGGTTTATCGAGGGGAAAACTTGACTGTTTGCTGGATTTCAACGTACATTCTGCTTATCAATAGCTCACTGTACGTGGAATTGTTGCCCTATTTGACTGTGCCAATAATAATCCCGCTAATGGTAATATTTCTTTGGTGGACGATAAGAAGGGAATAAGTCATGTGAAAAAATAATGACACTTACGTATTTCTTCTTGTTCAGTGAGGGTGGTGCGAAGGCTATAGAAACGTGTTAATATACTGAAAATTGTGCCCTATTGAACGGCTACTAATCGCTGCAAGACAAACACAAGTCTCAGTGGGTAATAATTCGACCTATGCTCTTCTTCTCGCCCTCTAAAGATTTCATGTCTGTTGTCATGGTCTGCAGACAATTACGGAATGTCAGAGGTATATCACCCAATCACACAATGCAGCAAGAAACTACAGCATACTCAAAGGTATGTGGAAAAAAAAAATGTTCGCGATATACCATCATCTCTAGATCATTTCAAAGATCATATCTCTAGCGATGTCATGTTATTGAGTGACGTAGGCAAATGGAATCAGATGACTAAATAAAAAAAAGTCAGACTGTAAATACTGCGGTTGAACCCCGCAAATAGTCTAACTTTCCCACTGTAAATTAATAACAGACCCAGAGATGTTTGGTGAAAATAATTTTGCACAAACGTGTTTCAGTGCCTGATGAGCACTTCTGTACTTATGCTTCACGGTCACTGACGGGATATTTAACTCTCAGCGTATTGCTGTTGTGCTCGCAAATCACAGACGTGCGGTGTCGCAGTAAACTGTTGTTGTTTGGCAGAGAGTCAAATGAGTGATGCCTATACGCAAGTACTATCTGCCAATAACAATGAAGCACTGCATATGTGCACGTAAGGCAATTAAACGCGCTGGTGTGTGAAATTCTTTTCGCCAAAAACCAGTGGCTGTACAAATAAATAAATATACTCATGCAAAAAAAGTATCTAAAAATCCCTGCTAATACGTGTTTTCCTGTATGTATGCTACTCCTGCGTCACCATATTGCTATTACCAGTGTAGAGAATTGTCTTTGTCCGACAGCGATGTCGTGCTAAGTCGACTGACCTAATACAATTCAACAAGCAAATCTTCGTCTCTGCTCTCGCTACGGCTCTAGGTTAAGGCACCGCCTTGAGGGCGCCGCCTACCCTTGAAGCGCGCATCAAATGCCGTGTCGCCTCAACGAGCCAAGCGCTGAACTAGCGTGCTAGGTTCCCTCCGAACGGTTTTTACTATGGGACATTAAGCGGTGGCCATATAATTTTATTGGTGGAAATTCTGCAGCTGAGTTCAGTGCAGGTCGCAACCCAAGTTTCACATACATCCGGTTAGTACATTTTGAATTACGGAAGTCTGAAAAGGCCGTTTTTAGCCATGTTGGAGGGCTTATAAACAGCGTTTATAATGAGCATGGCTCGAGTTTTTCGCATTTAATGTCAATTATTTTTTAAAACATAAATGGCAGCCGATATCGTAAAATCGCTTCGTAACTTTGTTATGACTTAATTAAACTGCATACTCCAATTTTATCGAGTCAGAAGACTGCAAAATAGATGATAATTAGTTAATTAACGAAATTTTCTTTTAATTGATAAATTAGCTATACTCATCGTACAGTTTGTCTCGAAAAATTACATTGCATTGTAAAACCAATTTGCAACGAAGTTACGAAGCAATTTTACGATATTGACTCTCGTATGCATTTAAAAAAATTATTATCTCGTAAGCCGAGAAACTCGGGCCCAAGCACTTAACAATGAGGTGCCGACCTTGTCTGAAGTTTGTTGTCTTTTCGTACGTTGGCACAATGGGCACACGTGGAACAGTTTCGTAGAAAAAACCTATTTACTAACACGCTGCAACGCATTTGAAGCGTGGGGTAGGCGGGCGCCTTAAAAGGGTTGTATCATTGAGCGTGGGAAAATCGGGGCGAAGAATTTTTCGCGCCGGATCAGAGCCTAGAGGCGTGGTTTGTGGCCCGACCCGAGGCTGTGGGGTTTCGACAAGCAATGGACGGAGAGTGGGGGAAGTCATCTTCCCCTCCATAGGACAGTGCGTGATGCGTGGCTGGCCAGCCACAGCCAGCGTTACAGATACGCTCTCCGCTTATCTAAGTCGTGCGTTGTCTCGCTCTCGTATTACTGTAGGCTACCTGTTTGCGCTACCCACTCCATATGTATAATTTTTGTGTGTGTGCGCATGCATGCAATTGCCAGTGCGCGTCTCTACATTTTAGAAGAAAACTGAAGTCTACTGGACGTGTATCGCGACAGTGTAATTACCATGCTTACAGTTGCTTGGATTTGACTGCATTGTAACCAGGGTTTTACGACAAGTGATGAAAGCTCACATGCATAGCTACTGATGCATTCACGAGGGAGATTTGCGCAGTTTTTACTAAAACTGAGATATTCTAAGTCAGAATTTACATTGTGATTCTAAACACGCTATAATCCGCTTTTTCTGTACTCTTTTTATAGGATATGATTCGGACATTCTTCTACTCTCACACTGAATTACTTTGTGCGAATATCCGTTGGACGCGTTAGGAATTGAACCCGGGTTGATTAGGTTCAAGGCAAGCGCTGTGGCCGCTGCACCACCGCGGGCTCAAATATTACAAGACGATACCCAGCTGTACTCGACGAGTGCTCTGGCAAATAGAAGATGCAGTGCTTCGAGTGCAGTCCAAGAGCAGAAACTGAAAGACCCTATTTCTTTGTCAATTAACATAGTTTGAAAATCGTTAACTTGCTGCTGCGATTAAAATAATAAATCAAGACTTTTAAGAAATAATTCGGTTCAAAATAGTAGGCAAATTAACTATTTATCTGTATGATTGATGGCAGAGAATTTGCGTACCAATTGCCGTCAATTTTTTTCAGTAAATCTTCGTAGTTTTAACGCAACAACACAGACCAAACTTACAAAGTATAAGGAACAGGAAACCACATGATAATACAGTCAGCAAATAATTGGGCCTACATCTTCATTTTTTTTTTCATTTTATTAATATACAGTAATTAAATTACTGCAAGGTATTGTAGTACATGAACAGAAATAATAACCTGGTTATAGAATGTTGATGTATAATTGGCTAATAGTCTCCACAATTTTTGTAGTGGCACGCCCAAGAAGTATGTAAGGGTAGTTAGACTATCTATAGTGACATCATAGACTATATTTACTTCTGCATTTAAAAATGTTTTTACCACTCTTATTAACCTAGCTTTAACTAACCTAAAAATGTTTTGTTGGATTGTTGTCTTCCACATGCTGCCAGCCATTTTAGTAATAATAGCGATTGTACATAAATATTACCTACTGGTAATGAACAGTACTTGAATCCAATTGTCAGATACTCTCGTAAAGTTGTCGGTTATACGTGTGTTTACACACCTAAGTCAAACTAACAACCACTTGGAACAAAATAGATGTAAAGTAATGTGGTAACAAAAACACTCCTTGGTCTATAACAAGATTTTAAGCAAAATAATTTCACAAGAAAGTTTATCATGACTAGGATAGTATTTCCTGCGTAATCGTCAATAAAACACAAAATTTACCTCGAGATAATATATAATATTTACGCTCCATGGTTGGTCATCCGGTAACAGTGCATCTATGAACAATTTTCAACATACAACATTATTTCATCGCTGAAACATAGTCGTACTCAGGCAGTTATTTGTAATTCGCAAATATTTATTACTTAGGCACATTCTAGCAAACGAAGTTGTGTAATATAATCACAAAGCAGTGTAATTTTTAGGAAGTATGAAACGTCTTATGAGTTAAAAACTAAATAGTTTTTTTGTGATTCTAAAATCTGTGCAGTAAACCAGAAAAGATACAATATAGCATGGAAATTTGACTATTACCTGCTTTCTGAAACATATGTCTACTTCTCTTTTTTGGAGCATTTTCTTGCAGGCAAGCTGACTTATTGTTACGGAGCTGGTATGCATAATTTATTGGCTTTTTTGCACAATTGTTCCCTGATCTCCGTACTTCGCGTATGCCGGGGGTCTACAGGTTCTGGGAGCAAACATATAGTTCATAGAACTTGAACAATTTAGGTTCCATTTCATTTTCACAGAATTTGTCATCTCTTTATATTCTTAGAACTACCATTTGTTGTTGTTCTGATGTCCAAATTCCAAAAAGGCATACATTTCGATATGTTATGTGCAGCTGTCCTTGTATTTGGTAATGGTAGTCGTGTCTTTTTTCAGCTGCAATTGGTCACAAACATGTGACAGATATTTTATTTTTCCTTCTGTAACTGTATCTGAAACTTTTTTGTCAGCTGCTGAAGAAGGATATTATATTTCTACTAGCCCATCTTGTCCTATTTGGCCGTCGGACATTTATCGTAACATTTTCTTGTACCTCAAGTTGTTTCAATGCCGTTTATTTCCGATTTCTTCCCATGTTCAATTGCCGGAACATTAAGTAGACCTGTAAGAGTATATAATGATTTACTAAATTTTTACAGCTCGTTTTTGAGCCTTCTACGACACATCTTTCCAAATTTGGAAGCAGTTAACAATTTCCGTCGCATCTTAAGCCAGTTTACGCTACCTGCTTGCAGTAATGTATCCCTTTCCGGCTGGTGCCTTTCTTTTTCAGTTTGGGCAGAAATTTCAACTTTTCACTCTCATATACTTCCGAACTCATGTCAGGTCGTGGGCAGTGAGGACCATAATCTTTGTCAGAAAAGCACTTCGTTAACGACCTTCTCGGAAATGACCGCCGACACACCTTCTGGATCCTGCTTTTTTCGGCTTGTAAATTCCTTCTTAACTTTCTTCTGAATTCACTCGTTTTGCCACTTTGTTTGGACTCATTCCATTAAGAAGTGTTTTGTGTAGGAAACAGTGCGATATGTTTGTATTATGTGCTACGACTGCTGCAGCATATCGTCCTTTGTAAGACCTTTTTGTTGCGTAGTTTATTCTTTTTCCACCAGAGTACTTCGCAACTATGGAGTTAAATTGTTCCACAGCATTGCTATCCACATTATATAACAAACTCCGTAAAATATTTTACTAAGAATTGTGCAGCTTCCATTATTTTACTGTAAAGGCCACTTTTTTGAAGTTGTGGTACAAGGTTTTCTTCGTCTTGTTTGTGGTCCTCACTAAAATAACCTATTTCGGTACACTGCTTACGTTTGCCAAATACATGACTTGGTCCATTTTCTATCACAGCTCTTAATCCCAGATTCTTTTCTTCTGCTGTTGTATCTTGTAAATTCCTGAACGAAATTGCCTTTTTTTTTTACACCAGACACAAATTTTTCAACTTTTCCTGCAACAATCTTTATCAGACTTGCTGTTCCAAGTTTACTGTTTTCAGTAGCAGAAACTATGTTTTCTTAAGTTTCTGAACAGATGGTTCCTACATTCAATTTTCTCAACAGTTGTGTTTTTGTATGGTCTTGAGTCAAGGTTTTTTTTTATAAACACTGCTGTCGCCATCTGCAATAATTTTTGCGAATTTTACGTTATGTTCCGCCTCGTTTTGTTTGAACCCATCACATATAATTTTAGATTCCATACTACTAGAGCTACCATAATGGTTTTTTAAGCATTCGTGGGGATTAGGATCTTCGCCAACAGGTGTTCGGGCACAAACATAACAATATTTATTTGCTACTGCCATGTACAGTACTGTTCTCGAATGAAAACCCATTATTGAAGCAATTCCAGACAGTGTATTATATTTAGTTTTGAAGACTTTTGCACTAACTACCATCAACGACTACAGACAGCGGCACACCGTTTACATCAACATCTCCTCTCTCTTTTGCTATGACAGCTTCCTCTGCATTTGCTTTCTTCATTTCTTCAGTTGCTGACCTCTCCCATCCTTCACACACCTTGTTATGATATTTCGAGTATATGCTTGTAGACATGCATGGCACACCCATAGACGCGCAAAATTCTTCCAGATTGTAAAACCCTCAACCTATGCTCATGATGCCAGCAGCTGCCCTAAAGTTGACATCCAAGTGTAATGGGCTAGTATCATTTGTGGGTACATGAATGACTTTATTGCACATGTTGCAATGGAAAGTAATGTTAGAATCTAAACCTTACCTCTTCTCTCCAAAGACACTCATGTTTGATAACGAACAGCCAAAGTTTGGGTTGTGTGCAGCTTCTTTGGGTAGTTGCTGTATAAAAAAACATGATATCCACGATTCTGGCACCTTCAAGCTTGAAATCCGAACGTACCAGATTTCTATTTCTATCTACAACAAATGATTTTTCTTTCTCATCGGAAGAGAATGGGCTGCAATATGCACCATTACTATCGATGTCAGTAGGCACATGTTCGGAATTACATTCTGTAGAATCTGCCCGAGGAGCAACAATACAAATGTTTGAAGCACTCAATTCCAATTCATTACAAGCAAATGTGGAATCACGTAAAGGCACATCGTGAGGATTTTTTTTGTGAACCTGAAGACGTACAGTTTGTCAGTGGCACAACTTCTGATCTTGAGTTTTCTGTGGTAGTGCAGGAGATATCCTGCCCAGTCTGGAACAATTAGTTCTGCGTAACAAAATTATGTTTTAAATCTAAATTAATATAATTTCATTTTACATAAATTATGCAATCAAAGTGATAAATAAATTGGAGAAAACAAACAGACTCGTCAACACAGTGTCTGTTAAAATATGTTTTGGCGAGTTTTGGATGAAATGAAATATGAATTTCTCAAACATTTAATGTACAAGCCGCTGTGATACGATTAAGATGCAAACTTTCGTTACGATTACTATATATCATTTTTAGGACTGGTACTCCATAGACTAACATAGTAGCTGACAACAATGGGTGGAACTGCAAATTCACTGCAACGCAATTAGCAAGCGAGTAAATTTTGTTACTTCTTCACTACCACGCACTAAAGAAGAACACATTCTTAGTTGTAAAGACACATTTTATTTCTACAGAGACATTTTTTGATTCAAATTTGAATGACTGCAACGTAGCATTGCTGCTGAAAAAAAAAGGCATCAACTATTTTGATTGCCAAGATAAATAGTATTACAATAATAAGTATTTTTTTGTAGACACATGATGAAAAATATCACATGTAATGTATTTCAATAAGCATTTCAACTATGCAAATATGTTATTTTAAAACTGCGAAAATTCGAAAGCAAACAAACATTTAACGTCCATATGCAAAACTAGCTGCCCGGCCGGTGCTTTGCCCGTATAGAATTTTTAAAAGAAAAACTATACAGACCTGTGTTATACACAGCTACGCTCAGAATGGTCGTCAAAATTTTTTAGAAATATTATGAGTAGGCTACATCAACGTCCGTGCACAAAACGGTCATGTATCATTAGGGCTGCAAAAAGGAACAACATTTAAATTATTTATCTGTGGCCATGCATGCTTTTCTGGATTTCAACATTTTATTTCTTATATGTACTAACTTTAACACCATTTACAAGACTCTGCAGAAAAGGCCAAGTTTTTGGATTCTTAAAAATCACTACTTCAGTGATGATTGCTTTTGGCATCAATAAAAAGGCAAAATTTTTCAGCTAGAATATCTGATGACCTTTCAAAATCATCCGACAGTGATACGCATGGTCTGACATTGCAAAAACTTGCATAGTGAGGTGTCAGAGAAGAGTAAACGTAATTTATTCTATAGTGTCTTAAAACGGAAAAAAGGTCATTGTCATCACTAATACACCGTGGGGAAAATGTCACCACACGAGAATATGTGCCGCAGGGATCAATACGGGGTCCTCTACTTTTCATAATATTTATCAGTGACTTTGTCGAATCAATCAACGACAGCTTAGCCGTTATGTTTGCTGGCGATATAAACATTTTGACAACTAACTCTTGTGAAATTGCTGTATGGGATAACATATCAAAAGCTGTTGTATTAATTACCAAAAGTAAAAAAAAAAAAATACATATTTAGCATGAAGCGCTGATTTTATGGCACCAAACAAACACTCTCCTCCAATCTTAAAAGTAATAAACAGTAGATTCAAGTAGCAAGAAACTACAAATTGTAAATACCTACTACCAAAATTTTAGGTATATATGCATACATAAGCATACCGCATGTTATTTTTTCATCCAAACAATACGCACCAAGTTGTGTCATAATTTATACAAATTTAAAATTAATTATGGGTGTATTTCGACAGAAATGAACTGAATATGATTGACGTGCTTTGTTTCGTCAATACTTTCCTTCTATGCAGGAACTTATGGATTTCGCAAATAGAATAAAATTACTAGGAGGAGTAAACGAAATTATGCACGATTTATCATTATAGTTCAATATGAATTTCGGTGCTAATAATTTTAATAATATACATTTAGTCCCAGTGCCTAACTTGGAAGGCTTGTGGTATAATATAGCAACAAATATATTGAAATAATGAATACATTATTGTAACCATTTTAAATAAATGCTGTACCTTTGTTTCCTCGTGAAAGTTACGGATGCTGTTTCGTAAACTATATTTGAGCTGGCAATGGCGAAATGTTATTCAATTAGGGGCCTACTTCGTTGTCAGAAACACGTGAGGACCAGTGCAAAGTGCCTGTTTCTGTCTCCAGTAACTGCAGCAACATAAAATATTTAGGAGACGACCTACTTTAAATTTCATTTTGGATGGTAAAAAAAAAACGTAAATTTTACAGTAGATAAACACGACAACAGTTCTACCGCGAAAACAATTCGAGCGAAATCAATATTCGAATCGGTCAACGGAATTCAACCTGAACACAGAAGGCAGGGATATATTTGACACCCACACGCCTCGACCTTGAGCACTATCAAGCCGGCCGACCATCACTTCCCCTCCAGCGCCGACAGGCTTCCCCCACCCAACGTGGTTTCTCATGAGCTTGGCGTGGCCCCGCACGCAGGCAGCACAAACCAGACCCTAACGGCACGGAAAATGTCCGTTTTCGCTCAAGAATATATCGATATTTATCGCGGTGACCATATAATATTATTACACCATTTTATTCACATTGATGCGTACTTTCCACCTATAATCATAGTTTTTCGAAAATACTGATACGTAACTTGTAAATTAAGTGTAATATTTCTTGTATTTACCATTTTTTTAAAGTCTTAATATCAAGATATTCAAAAAATTGAAACTGTAGGTGGAAAGCCACATGTTTCTTCTTATCGCATAAAAAAACTGGACTCTGTGGTATGCATGGTTTACGATAAAAGCTTGAGAAAAAATGACAATGTTTTCCGAACTGGCATGGGGGGGTAGATAGAACTCTTAAGAGTGAATGATAGTCGTCATCTTGAATTTTATTATGTGTCATATATTTACTTCTGAGAAATTTTTGGAACTTGAACCTAACTACGGAATACAATGTATACTGATATAATTTTAGACACCTTAAATTAATTTTTGTCATTACTGTTGTTGCAAATTGAATTGCAGTCAAAAAAGTCTTATTACTTTCTTGATTGTAATTATATATGTAACAACAGTAACGGAAAATAAAAATTCACGGTGTCTAAAATTCTATCAGTATCTATTCTATTCTGCAGTTGTTAAAGTACCACGAATTTATCCAGAAGAAAAGTTATGACACAAAACACAATTATTCACGATGGTGACTATGACTCACTCTTGACAGTGTTGCATCTTGAATGAGTGTAAGTACTGTTGACGTAACTTGCAGCGTCTATAATATGGAGCAGCAGGAGGCAGTTCACACAGAGAAGTAGGACCGAGCAAACTCGCCTCCAAGGTCCATGTGCCTCACTTTTCTTCTGCACACTGACTCCAGCTTCATTTGAATTGCACATCACCCACTCCGACAAGATCTCTCGACACGGTATTTGCATAGCTTCTCTCTGCCCTCTACCATCTACCTTCCCTCTCTCTCTCTCTCTCTCTCTCTCTCTCTCTCTCTCTCTCCAGTCCGCGCTACCCATATTTGTATAGGCAATTGCTGTTTCCTGAAGAATTTATCCGGCGGAGCTGCTGGTTCTTATGGTCGGAGCGGGAAGATTTCACGAAGTTATTTAAGCTCAAGAAATATTGGGAACACATGTGCATTTATGCTATGCTGCACTCAATAGGTGTATTCACAATGCGGCGACGAGCCCGACGCAATTAAATCTGAGCAGCAACTAGTAAAGTAAGCATCAGTTCGACAAAATTACTGCCCCGACAGCCCGACGAAAGTAGATCATATTTCTGGTTTTCGCTGTGTCGGGCCTTACAGCTAAAGAAATGCAACATTACAAAATGAAATTTTCTTGAAACGGAAAATACTTGGTATATTTCCCTTGTATTATTTTTTTTTTTACAATAACACTTCGAAACCGATAAACTTAATTAAATGTTCCTCGACTTCAGTTCATTTTCGTTCCAGATACGCATTGCTTGTTTATAAACAAAGCAACTAGGTTGTTTGCGAATAGACAGTAAAAATAGGTTTTTAAATTACTTTCATTTCAGCAAAGAACATCACGCATTATGTTTGTGTAGCTTTTTATTTCGCCACAATATTTTTTACAATTTCATTCGTGCTTTAATGAAACAGCTGATTGATATAATACATTTTTCTGTTTTTTGGTACTGCAGACGGCCGTACCACGACGAGTCGCATGTCGGCATGTCGGAGCATTCTGAACACTACCAGAATTGTCGTGGCTGTTTCGCTTAAAGAACTGTTGTGTCGGAGAAAAATTCGCGTCATAATTTGTTAACAGACTAAACTGCACTGTCCTATACATAACAAAGCATAATCTGCGATTCATTTGGTCAGGAACTTTTATGTGTTGTCATTTACGTGTGTTACATCTTTGCAGAGACTGGCCTCTCTACCGTGTAAGCGTTCTCCGCGGCAAGTCACGACAATATCGGCCAGCGGGAGACGTCGAACAAGCCTATAGTCACTTGGAGTCTAGTCAGCTGTCAAAAAATAACGCGAATTTTGCATGTTTCTAGCAATAAAACCAATAAATTCCAATTGTAAACTCCCATTGCAACAAACATTTATAAATCTTATTGAGATTTTATTTGAGTTATTTTTGTTTTTAGTTACACGGAAGTTCAGGTATCTAAAATATTAAAGATGGCAGGATAATGGCGCGCAGATAATTATAAGTAGTGGTCAGTTTATCCTGAACAGACTATAAGTATGGATAATGGTTTATCACGGGAAAATTGACTGTTTGCTACATTTCGACGTACGATCAGCGTACCATAACATTACTGGCTTTCGCATGTACGTGTGTTACCCTGTTTAACTGAGCCAATAAGAATTCCACTCTTGTAATATTTGAAGCCTGTTATTGGTCTGCAGACAGCTACGGAGTGTATCACCCAATCATACACAGCACAAGGAAGCACAGTGTTTTCAAGGGTATTGTTATGAACCATGTAACCCTGGTTTTAACACAACGATCAGTAACCAGGCCACCCGGCCAGGCATTCCATAATATTAAATATAAGTTGCTGCAAACTGCAAGGCAGAACTGCCCACTCCAACAGAGACACGAGTTGCCACACAGGGCGAGATAAAGGGGTGTGTCACGCTACCTACGAGGTCTGTCTGCCCCATATCGTCGCCAGGACCACTTTATTACCAAAATGCACCACGACGTCCAGATCTACGACGTGTCGATCAGCCTCGGCGTCATTAACAAGGCGGGACTGTCATCGTCGTAACTAGATTGAGTGGTCCATTAGTAATCTTAAATGTACAATTATGTCTCTAACTATTCTTGCCTTCCTCCGTAAAGAACATCGTAAATGTAATGAAATAGTTGTATATATTGTAAATTAAAGCCGTACCTGATATTTAGACTGCGAGCCTCACTCATATTAAAAGAACCCCTCATTTAAACAAGTTATAAAATACTGTACGTTTTATGTAAATAACTCCACCATCACTAAGTAAAGTAAAAATGAGTATAATTTATAAAAACGTAACAGTATGCTGGCACAAACAATGTTCGCGATGTACCATATATCTACCTGCAGGATGTTTTTAACTCTCAGCGACTTGGTGTCATACAATCAACTGACAAACATGAGGTGTCGCAGCAACCTTGTTATGATTGGTTCTGTCAATGCTGCCAATTGTTTTCACCAAAAACAGTGGTCCTATACAAATGGGCGAATTAACTAGATACATTATGCCGCCCTTGCTACCAGCAATGCAGCAGTTTTATTCACAGTTGGTGCATCTTGAACTGAATCTCGTTAAGAGAGTAGCTGTGTAGTCGCAACTGACTGAGCGCATTTTCAAACATTTCTTTCTACGCCTGCAGTTGGACAGTGAAATGCGAAGTGAAGAGAGAGAGAGAAAGAGAGAGAGAGAGAGAATGAGAGCTTATCACGTTGAAGAGAGGCCTTGTCGCGACTCTGGCCACTATGCTGCCGCCCTGTCTCCTGTGTATTCATACACAATAACTCTAATGGATCCCATTTCATCTGTCTCACCCCGTCTCTCTCTCTCCACCACTATCGCGGCAAACACCCCTTGTCCTCTATCCTGTCTGTCCTCTTTCTGTCTGCCTCTCCTGCTGGCCGCCCTTGACAGATGCCTTTTCTGTTCTCTCTCCCCGCGCCATTCCACGACGTCTTGCAAGATTCGATTTCGAGTGCGTTTTCGCCGAAGAACTTAATGCCGGGAGGCTTTGTTGGCAATTTCGCCCGCGTCTTCGATTTCCGCCCTCCTCGGGCCGACCCCCGGGGTAGTCAGTGGTGGAGTAGGTGTGGTGGGGGTGGGGGGTTTGGTAAACAACACGCGAACATGCATTACTGCTGTGCTCTGTCGTTATTTCCGACGTCGACGGCGGATATGAATATTAATATCCACTTTTACTACGGCCAAGAGCAGGGGTGTTGCCGGGAAATGTCGCGAACGCAGCGGCGAGTGTAAGTTAAGTCCTGCAGAGTCGGGAGAGGTAGGCCGAGGCATAACAGCGGGATCACCGACCTATCAGCGGCTTTCCTGCATTTCAACTTTTGTAGGCACAGGAAATGTTTGCTCCGGCACAGGGGACTCAAGTGCCTTCCGAGCGAATTACCAGAGACCTGGAAATTTCGCAAATTCATCCGGGGAAGCAGTAGGGACAGGACAATTTCGAGAAATAATTCAAGGTCAAATAAGATTGCAAACTCATCCACTTTTCCTTCATTGTTTGTTTGTAAAGACCGGAACCAAAATTGTATGCTCACAGACTTGTAAGCTGGCCCCCAAGTATATCTTCTTCGTATTAAAGTGTTTATTTATCTCCTCACGTGCTACTCGCGGACACAGTGATATAGGCGGTTCGGGATAAAGTGAGCACTCGGAAAAGCCCTGCTAATTTTTTTTCCAGACAATTCGTATCTGTCCGCTCGTAACGTCTAACGACGGGACATGTCTAACCTCTCTGGACACGTCACTTGATGTTTGCGCGTGTCAGATAAATTATGGAGACAGTATGAATCGATGCAGTTCAATAAAGAACAGTTTATTAATTATATAAAATACAATTATGTCGATTTCGGTTGATTTTGTGTTTGTATAGTGTATTTAAATAGGAAACACGTGGAACTATATTGCGTACACTGTAAAAAAAACTTGCTAAAATGTTTTGGAAGTAATTAACCTAAACACAGTATGGGACAGTTACCATACTTCCGTCTTGTAAATATGCAAACTTGTACAGTTGTTACAATACAAGTCTGGTACCTTTAGTATACCATGGATGTATGGGAAACTATTCTACCATACCTACTTTCTTAGCGCTCCTATGCGAACATGTGGCAATTTTACAAACTATTTTTTTAGAGTGTAATTACGCTGCCAACCATACAACCCGTAACGCAACTACAGTTAATGTTGAATTATATGCATTAACGGCCAGTGATATTTTTCAAATGGAAAATTTTTGTGCTCACTTTATCCCGAATGACCTATACATATCCTTAGAAAGATGGGCAAATCTCGTCTAATATTAAATAAATTAGGTAATATTATATATATATATATATATATAAACATACACATATATGATCTTTGAAAGAACTGTGCAATGGAAGTGCATGACTGGATTCAGTTTCTTGGACGTACTCCATTGCAAATTGAACGACTGACAAAGAAAACTAAACAAATAAAAGAAAACCATAATATAAGCAGAGTATGCTTAGTCAGCAATATACATACACAACAAGAAATTCCAAAATGGAATCGGGTCAAATAGAAACAAGGAACAAACAGATAATAAATAAAAATAATAACAAATAAAATAAAAAAAAACATGTAACATGCGACACAACGATGAGATGAAACATAAAAACACAGCAAATATCAGACACGAACTGAAAAATAACAAAAAGACACAACAAATAGACGAGAAAAAACGCAACAGGTAACAGACGTGTACAGAAAAGACAAACGACACAACGAAGAGACGAAACAAGACACAGTAGTTTTCCAGACAGACAGTGTTACGACGTTTCGGGAACTGGAATCTGTTCCCGTCATCAGGTAGACACACAGCGTTCAGTCGCACTCGTGTTCCTACGTACAAACGAAAGGAGAGTGTCGAGGACGATGAAACAAGCTAATGATGCTTAAGGGGCTCGCCTCGTGGCACATGTGTTTGTGTGAGTGAGGTATGGTGCTAAGGGCGACGTAGTATGGGCCATACAACGGTGCGTCGCCTCTACGCTTAAGGCGTGCAGTCTTCGCGAAAAAACAAATTTCCTATGGGACTTTAAGTGGTGACCCTATTGTTTTATTTACGAAATCACTTTACTAAAGTCCAATGCACTACCCTTAAGTGGTTTCACGTGTATTCGGCTAGTATATTTTCCGCTATAGCAGCCTGAAAACCCCGTTTTAACCCATTTTGACGTGCCCTAAAAGGGGATTTCTAATACGAGTGTTGTCTTGAAAGTACTTAAGGGCAGTCGTCTGAAGTGTGTGTTCTTTTCGTAGACAAACGGCGTGAACACACGTGTATTAGTTTCCGTGTAAAACAATTTCTTCAAACACGCTGCAGTGTGATTTTATGGCAACGAAGCGGGCTCCTTAACCATAGTTCTGGAAAACGACGGTTTTCTCGTTACGATGTATGGACACGTGCAAACATGACAACGTTTCTGAACGAGTACAGGCATCGATGCGAAGACGTGCTGAAGCCTGCCTTCACAAGATGAACGCCGCCCATTTCGAACACTTTTGTAATGTCTTCGTTCACATGTGCAGCAAGCATTTTGAAGTTTTGATCCTCGGGGACTCTGGCATCATAGCGTTCCTGCTGTATTATGTAATGTGTCGTATTGGGAGAACCACTGGTTTCCAGACCTATGTTTACTGGCATTATTTGCTTGTTTCATCGTCCTAGACACACCATTTTCGTTTGTACCTATAATTACCAAACACTCTGTATATTGGACCCATCATATTACATAACACCAGCCGTGTAAGTTTACATATATTTTTATTGTGCATGCCACTAAAACCAACTGACATTCCAAACTGAAAAATTCACACTATATAACAATGCTGTAGACTATGATTTGACATATATATAAAAAAATATTGTTTTGTATTTTAAAAAAAAATCGATATTTTTTAAATTTTCATTTTAAAATTTAGAATTATTTATTAAATACAAAAGTATTTTATTTTTAGTTTTTATGTCAAATCATAGCCTACAACATAGTTATACACTGTGAATTTTGTCGGTTTGGTATGTCAGTTGGTTTTAGTGGCGTACATAAAACCGTAAAGTGCAAATTTTGACGTTTCGACTCATTACGCAAAAACTATGAGATATACAAAAGTTTCCTAAGAGGAAGATTTCATCACAATGTATGTCTAAAATAAGAAAAACAATATCTGGTACAAATATAAAAATAAATAAAGACGTTGAAAACTGACGTGTACACAGAGGTTAGACATATTCCGCCGTTAGCCGTAAGGAGCGAAAAGATACGAATTGACTGAAAATAGAACTTGAGCAGGGCTGTTTTGAGTGCTCACTTTACTCCGAACCGCCTACAGTCAGAGACAAGCAAATATCGCGTTGTCTGGATAGAATCCACCGACTTACAATCACCCGAACACACTCAGTGACGTTTTTGGTTTCTGACCTTCATATGTCTGTGTGGCCATATTACATAGGCTGCTGGGCATTTTACACGTAACCTTATGTTATTAGTTGAAAGACTTCACAGCTTGACGCACACACTTGCGGCGAAAAGCAGAAGTCAGTTAAGCATAAATTAATACCTGTTGTTTGATAATAACGCGACACTTGTAGGCGAGAAATCAAGTTTTTCCGGGATAAATTATCATTAGAGATAATGGTATTGCGTGAATTTTTTTGCCAACATACCCTTGAAAACGCTGTACTTTCTTGTAACACACATGATTAGGTGATTTACTTCCGACACAACGTTGTTGTCTGCAGACCAATAACAGGCATCAAATATTGAATATCGGGAATATTATTGGCTCAGTCAAATAGGGCAACAGCTCCACATACAAGCTAAAGACAGTAATCTTGTGGTCAGCTGGACGTGTGTTAAAACCCAGCAAACAGTCAAGTTTTCCCGCCATAAACCATTATCTCTAAACATGTCTAACAATCCTACAAGGCGCAGAAGGCTATATTGTTTTGGAAAACGCAGTACAAAACATTACATCTCGAATATATAAAGTGAAGTGCCCCACTCACTCATCAATGCACAGTCCAAACCACTGAAATGTTTTGGGTATCCTTACCTTATGCTAAGAAAGGATTTTTCAAAATTCGAAATCAAGGCGTTGCACAAGACAGACGCAGACAACGATATAATTCTCTTTGATACGTGTGCTCGTGGATCGTAAACACTCCACCTTCAAACACACCACAACTACTTATTTTCTGAACCAGACATCCGCATAGAGAAAGCTTTAGCTACACAAAAACCTGGATGAGAATAATTGGATTGTTTTGTAGCGGAAATGAAGTGACGTACGGTGTTGGCTAATTGCCCGTTAGCTGGGTCGCTAAACAAAGAACAGGATGCGTACCTGCCCGAATAACGGGGTGGCTTTCAGACTTTTAACTACGCTTAATTGACGTCGTGCATTGACAGAACGCCAGCACAAAGAACTCGCATATATATGGACCCCCGATATTCGCGAAAATATTTCTACTCCTACCTATTTCAGTAAGTGCACATCTGCAGCACTGCTTCATGTTCGATGATTGGATGGTTTTAAATTCTCAGCATCTTGGGGTTCGAACCGCTAATAGGAGACGTGATGCCTCCACACAAATACATGCTCCCATAATTACGAAGTAAAACTGCAGATGTACACGTGAGGCGCTGAAACAAAGTGATACTAACATCTCCTCGTGAAAAGCTGGGTTTCCCTACTCACACGACATAATCTAACGGTAGATAACAGTGTCATTATTTTTGAACAGATTTTGTTAACCACTCATTTTTCAAACAACAGGTTGCCATTTAGCGGGACGAGCCATGGAAGGAAGTGTGAGGCCAGCTGAGCTCCGAATGCATAGAGGCGATGAGGTACAGCGTTATCCAGCAATAGTCGCCCTTACTGCAGGAAACTGACAGGCCTCAGACGCCTTCCCTGTGTCCCGATAACACACAATTCAAACAAATATCACTATAAGTAGATATAAATTGTAGGTTCTAGAAGAAAGACCTTTATTATTTTTTGAATAAAATTTTTTCTCCAAGTGAGGCTTGCCGAATGAGGAAAAATTGTTAGTAAATAAATTAAATAAAATATTAATAAATTGTTAAGATACTTTTTAATAATGTAAGATTATAATTTCTTTCACCTCATTCAGCAAGCCTCACGTAGAAGGAAAAAAAAAAAAACAAATAAATTATTTAAATTAGATTACAAAATTATACTATCAATTAATTTTTGTAAATTAATTTAATTAGTATAGATTTTTCTCCACACTCGTCAAGCCTTTTGGAGAAACAATTTTATTAAAAAAATAAATAATGGTCTTCGTTCTAGAACGTACAAATTATGTCTACTACAATATTACGTTAATACAGGAAATATTAGCTAAGATGTCTGGCTACGTCTCTGCCTTCGTGATTTCCTAATACTTTCACACACAATTAGTAAGAATTCGTAGATTTTTAAATTTTGAATCCAACTATATTTGAAAAATCGAAAAAAACTTAAGCATTGCAATACATTTTGTACATTTCGTGTAAAATCATGTTCAAATGCATTTACATGTTTTTGCGCGTGCAGATGGTTATTTGAGGATTTCTCTGAGCTGAAGTTCTATTTGTAACAATAACAGCCACGAGCAAATGTACTATTTTAGTTGTTGAATCAAAGGGACTTCAAGACTAGCTCTGTGCGTGTAACTGCTGCAGTAGTTGACTGTTTGCTAGGTTATAATGTTGACCCGACGTTATTTTATCGTTACTCTTGTGTTCCCATTTGACTGGACCAGTGAGAGTTCCGGTATTATAAAACTGAACGTTTGTAGTTTACTTAGAAACAGTTCAACTGCCAAATAATAACTTAGTTGTCCATTTTTAAATGTTTGTTGCAATGGGAGTTTACAGTTAGAATTTATTGATTTGTGGACATACGCCATTGTGCATGTTTTGTTGACAAAACTTGTACTGAAAGACAAAGTGACATAGTACAAAAAACGCACACAAACACAAAAACCGAAGGAAAAAACAATCCCAGAGGAATTCAGTTAGGTTTTCTTAAAATTTATATTAATAATATTTATAAAAAAAACCTGACGGAATTCCTCTGGGATTGTTTTTTTTTCTGTTTCTCGTGTTTTTGTGAGTTTTTAGTACTTTGTCACTTTGTCCTTCAATACAAGTTTGGTCAACAAAATATGAGCAATGGCTAGAGACACTGGAACATCGCGGGAATAGTTGACTGCTTGCTAGGCTCCAACGTGATGTATATAACACTGGATGTTTCGTACCGACATTGGCTATCGTTTATTTGTAGCATTTTCTCTCTCTTCAACAAACCCAGTTAGAACTGCACAGCTTGAACACACAGTGTGTGTGATTTGTCCCGAAACTGTTCACACGTGTCACGGTTAATATAATACAGTTTATTGGAGACTATTTTAAACATTCTCGCGATTTTCCAGTGTCTCTAGCAATGGCGTATGTCCACAAGCCAATAAATTCTAAATAGTTGTCCAATGATAAAAGTCACGATTTTCTACAGTGTTTTGAAACCAACGTTGGTAACAATTATTTTCGCGATTTTCCACTCTCTCTACAGTAAATATTAGAGACCTAAACATTATCGCATATAAGAATTCTGATTTGTGAGGACAAAACGTTTGCCGTTCGTCCGTAAACAGTTGAATCACGCCAAACAATGATCGTCCAATCTCACAATGCGCAACGTTCTTCAGGTGTTTTGTAGAAGACTTTAGAATCACGGATTTTCGAGATATTTTATTCATTAGTTGGCTAAACTTCCTGGTGAGCCTTAGGGACTAGGTAGGAGGGAATTAATTGTATATTGGAATATCTAAACGCTGTACGTGCCAAAACTATCTTTCAGAACGAACATGGAAATACAGTACTGGAAGTCTGCAGTGCTGAAGGCCATAAATATTATTGCGGAAGCGATTGGACCTCGGATAATATAATAATGAGTTGGTGCTGGAAAACAGCGTATAATTTTTAAAAAAAGAAAACAAATTATTGTCTAATTCAGCACTTGTTTCATTTTGAATTTTCGCTCTGCAATTGTTTTCCCCGTCGCGTCGTCGGCTGTAGGTGCGGACATTGCCAGCGAGGGAGGGATATGGAACATCTCCGCGGCTTGGCGCGACAGTCAAACAGGGCGGAAGATGCTGCGAGCTGAGGCGAGACGGCGCTAAGATCAGGGAAGCTTCTCCTGAGTGGTTCCACCCCCCTCCCTCTAACACCACCCCTCCTAGCGAGTACCTAGACGAGCAAGTAGATCACAGCTGTCAAGTGCTCTGTGCCCAGACGAGATCTGATCGCTTCACTGGCCACTGCAGACATGGCAACACTGTAGCACTAGGTAGACAGGTTCCTAGAACTGCGGACGATACCAGTGGCTCAGACAGATGGGGAAGGAATCGACCATGACCTGTCTTTTACCTTACATTCACTATGTAGAGAACAAGTGCACATAAAGAGTATTTATGACGCAAGTTGTACTCGAAAGCAAATCGGCATCTATGTGATCTTTGAATAGTTTTTACAGTGGGGTTTTGTTATAAACTGATGTGTTTTGCTGGATAGTAAGCGTAATTGCTAGCGAATGTATATCTGAGTCGCAGAAGACCCACGGTTTCATAAAAGTACCAACCAAGAGAAAATTAGCATAGAAAAAAAACCAATGAACACACTAAGATAGCCAAGAATGTCGGAAGTAAACAAACATACAAATAATTCCGATGTAGGAATACAGTTGGTATATAATGGAAACCAAAAAACGAAAAGGATAATCAGTACTGTCAAGAACCAAACAAGGTGCACGAAAGAGACTACAATGATGGACAAAGACAACAAGGACAACTCAAATAAGCATAGCGACAGAAATGTTTGTACACAAGACAACTACTATAACATAACACAGACGATCATAGAAGCTCCTTACAAAAAAAAAAAACTTTTGAAATATATACAACAAAGTCCATTACAGACACAAGCTGCGTAACCAACAAGAAGATAGGTGCACTGATATTCGCGGAGCTAGAAGTAAACAGTATTCCTATGTAACTGTAGCGTTTTTAGATAGGGTTAAAGGATATTGTGGCTGTAAAAGCAATTACCCTCTTAAACACTACCCTACTTACTACAGCACTGAGCATGTGTCAAACTACTCAAATAATAAAATGGTATGAATAGTTTTGAAAAATTACCATTTTTAATTATATTCAGGGTCAAAATATTAGGAATAGTGAAGAAAGAAATTAATT